>OMLC01101560.1:0-10144 GCA_900302585.1 Regalecus glesne | reverse complement strand
AGTCATTAATTTGTCTTATTTGAGCATGCACAAGCCAGTGCATTGTTAGGGTCAGTCCCAAGCCTGGACAATTGAGGAGGATTGTGTCCGGAAGGGCATCCAGTATAAAATCATGCCAAATCAAATGCATGAAACATAAATCAAATTTCCATACCAAATTGGTTGAGGCCTGGGTTACCAATGACTACCACTAGTACTGCTGGCCAGCAGAATGCTGGTGGAAATGTTGCTACTATTAGGCTAAGGAAAAGGAAAGGGGTAAGGCATGTCTAGAGACAGCAGGAGAGGAGAAAATTAGGAGGACGGCGGTGAGTCAGAACATTGAATTTTGGAGTTCGGACTGGTAAAGGGAGAGATCTTGCCAATACGATGGAGACAAGTAAGGTAGATATACTGTGTGAGCAAGAGACCGTGTTGAAAGAGAGTTTGACCAGGAGTATCAGAGGTGGGTTCAAACTATATTACCATGGTGTTGATAGGATGAGAAAAAGGGTAGAGATACGTTGAAGAGATCAAATGTTTCCAGAGTGAAGTGGATGAGGTGTTGGAGAGTATATCCAGGGAGGAGGGAGTGATGATTGAAGCAGACTTCAATGGGTATGTTGGGGAAGAGGGCAGAGGTGATGAATTAGAATGAGAATTGTTTTATAACCACACGACATAGGCTGGTGGAATTTGTTCTCTATATTTAACCCATCCTATTGTATAGGAGCGGTGACCTTAGCAATCACATGGCGCTCTGGGAGCAGTTATGGGCTCAGTGGCTTGCTCAAGGTTCAATATTTTTATTGTCTCTCTATTTGTGATAGTATAACAATGTGAAATTCTTCGGCTGGGAGACTTCATTACAGAAACATGAGATGAAAATAAAATCAAGTAAAATAAAGATTGATAACACGATGTGCATATATACACATACATTCAAAGTATCAAGTATAAAGCAAAAAAAGTACATAGCAATAGGCATGACAGAATTAGACATAAAATAGATAAAGGTAAGAGTAGAAATCAGTCTATCAGTATACAAAGCATTAATGGTGCATATACATATCATCAGTAACTTAAATCAACTGAATTTTATTTGTATAGCCCATTATCAAAAAAAAAAATACCTCAGTGGACTTTACATTTACATAGCATCATATCCTTAGAGCTTCACATAGTATAAGGAACAACTCCCCTAATAACCACTTTAATAGGGAGAGAAATAGGAAGAAACCTCCTGGAGATCAACAGAGGATCTCTTTACCAAGGTAAACAGCTGTGGAATAGATAATGTGTGCACAGAATAAAACATAATTTCTACCATTCAATACTCAGAGGATAATATCATTATAATGGAATTGCAAAAGACATATTAACAATAATTATAATTTGCTTAGTAGTGCCAGTGCAAATTAATGAACATCTAAAATTTAAACACGCCAGATCAAGCCACTAACCATCATCGTATGTAGAATTTGGACATTTTTGTGATTCCCCTACCTGGATTATTGTGCATGAATCAAGATGTTAGAGCCTCTGTATCAGCCATAGACAGGCAGGATTGGACTCAAGCAATGTTAAGCAAGTGAAAAATCTCATTATTGGTGATTTCTTTAATGTGTTTTTCAAAGGAAAGGAGTAGATCAAAATTAACACCAAGATTTTTGCCTTCCATATTATGTAAAATCACAGAAATGTAGATTGCTATCGGTACTTGATCAAAGTGGTGTCTGTGTCTAGCAGGGTCAATGACCAACATCTCAGTTTTATCTGAATTTAAAAGCAGAACTTTAAGTGACATCTAATTTTTCACAGCTAGTTGCGTATGATCATCAGCCCTTATAGGCACATACAGTTGAGTATCATCTGTAAAGCAATGGCAATTACTTCCATGACTACATATGATTCGTCGAAGAGGTGAAATAGAAAGAGAGAAGAGTAAGAGGCCAAGAACCAAGCCCTGGGGTATGCCACATTTAACATCAGAGAAGTTCAAAGTAATATCATTATAAAAGTTACAGTATTTTCTTCCAGATAAGTACGCCTTACGCTAAGAGAGAGCTAAGGCAGAGACACCAAAGTTAGAATGTATTCTCTTGATCAATATACAGTGATTCATGGTGTTAAAGTCTGTACTGTGGTCAAGTAGAAGAGGCACAGAGGTGCTTTCAGATTCCACAGTGAATAGAACAGAATTTACCCCTCTAGTTTAAGTAGATGCAGTGGAGTGACAGGCCCTAAAAGCTGATTGAAAAGGTTTGTATAAATAATTGTCTTCTATGTGGGTTAAAAGTTGTTGATAGATAACTCTCTCGCTAATACTTATAAAAACATATCGTAGATTCGAGTGGGCGATAGCTTTTAAGAGAATGGATCAAGGTGTGATTTCTTAAGTAAAGGTTTGACCACTGCTGTATTAAAACTGCTGGGGACAGTGCCAGTGGTAAGTGAAAAACAAACTATTTCTAGCATTGTAAAGATCCATTTGGCAGGTAGTTGCTTGAGAAGCTGACACAAGCTTATTCAAAGTGTCAAGAGAGATGGTCTCAAAAGCTGTAAAAACAGGGATTATCAATCATTCATTCTATGAAAGGTATTTTAAAGGACTAGAGCTGCAGAAGTGGCTAGAGAAATGAATAATGTTTAAAATCTCATCAACGTTGTTGTAGAAAAAGACTAGAAACCTGTGGATCTTGAAGGTTGAGCAGTTAGAGGGCTGCTTTTTATGTTTATTAACAGTGTCAAAGATAAATCTGCAATTATGTTTATTAGCATTAATTTGGTTAGATGGATACACTGCTTTTGCAGTAGCTATGTATAGCATCCTTGTATTTCAATAAGTGCTTCTGCCAAGAATCATAAAATAACTTCCAATGAGGATTTTTGCCATTTACGTCCTAGTCTCCTGTAGGGCCGTATAATAGTATCCATCCATCCATCGTCAACCACTTGTCCGGTGTCGGGTCGTGGAGGTAGCAGATTTCAGCCGGGAGCTCCAAGTTTTCAGTTCTCTTGCAACATCCACTAGCTCTCATTGGGGGATCTCAAAGCGTTCCCAGGCCAGTGTGGAGATATAATCCCTCCATCTGGTCCTTGGTCTACCCCGTGGCCTTTTTCCAGCTGGACGTGCCTGAAAAACCTCATTTGGAAGGTGATCAGGGGCATCCTTACTAGATGCCCGAACCACCTCAACTGGCTCCTTTCTATTTGTAGGACAATGGCTCTACTCCGAGTCCCTCACGTATGTCTGAGCTTCTCACCCTATCTCTAAGGGAGACACCAGACACCCTCCTAAGAAACCTCATCTCAGCTGCTTGTATCCGTGATCTTGTTCTTTCAGCCATGACCCAGCTTTCATGGCCATAGGAGAGAGTGGGCACAAACATTGTAGATGGAAAGCTTTGCCTTCTGGCTCAGCTCTCTCTTGGTAACTATGGTTACCAAGAGAGAGCTGAGCGTAAAGAGCGTAAAGACAAGCGTAACGAGCTGGTCTGTTGTTCCACGACCAGGACGGAATCCACATTGTTCCTCCTCAATTTGCGGTTCGACTATTGGCCGGACTCTCCTTTCCAGCACCTTAGAGTAGACCTTTCCAGGGAGGCTGAGTAATGTGATGCCTCTGTAATTACCACACACCCTCTGGTCCCCTTTTTTGAACACTGGGACCACCACCCCTGTCTACTCTTTAGGCACTGTCCCAGAATTCCAGGCAATGTTGAAGTGACGTGTCATCCATGACAGTCCCTCAACACCCAAAGCCTTCAGGTTTTCTGGACGGATCTTATCAAACCCTGGGGCTTTGCCACTGCGGAGTTTTTTGACTACCTCAGTGACCTCCTCCAGGGAAATTGATGTTGATCCTCCATCATCCTCCAGCTCTGTCTCTATCCTAGAGGGTGGGTTAGTTGGGTTCAGGAGGTCCTCAAAGTGTTCCTTCCATCGTCCCATTACCTCCTCAGTTGAGCTCAACAGTGTCCCATCCTTACTATAAACAGCTTGGACAGTTCCCCGTTTTCCCCTCCTGAGGTACCAGACGGTTTTCCAGAAGCTCTTTGGTGCTGACCTAAAGTCCTTCTCCATGGCTTCCCCAAACTCCTCCCACACTCGCTGCTTTGCCTCTTTCACTACTGAGGCTGCCGTCCTACGGGCCTGTTTGTACCTTGCAACTGTCTCTGGAGTCTCCCGGGATAACTTAACCCAGAAGGCCTCCTTCTTCAGTGGGCCAGCTTCCCTAACTGCTGGTGTCCACCAGGGTGTTCGTGGGTTACCACCCCTTGAGGCACCTATGACCTTGAGACCACAGCTCACAGTTGCAGCTTCAGTAATGGAAGCTTTGAACATAGTCCATTCTGGTTCAATGTCCCCAACCTCTACAGGGATGTCAGAAAAGCTCTGCTGTAGGTGGGAGTTGAAGGTCTTCTTGACAGAGTCCTCCTCCAAGTGTTCCCAGTTCATCCACACTATACGCTTGGGATTACCAGGTCTGTCCTGAGGCTTCCCTCTCCACCTGACCCAACTCACCACTAGATGGTGTTCAGTTGACAGCTCTGCTCCTTTCTTCACCCGAGTGTCCAAAATAAGTGGCACTAAATCACATGATACAATTACAAAATCTATCATTGATTTTTGCCCTAAGGTGCTCTGGTACCATTTACACTTATGAGCATCCTTATGTTCAAACATAGTGTTTGTTATGGACAATCCATGACTAGCACAAAAGTCCAACAATGAAGCACCACTTGGGTTCAATTCAGGGAGACCGTTCTACCCAATCACACCCCTCCAAGTGTCTCCATCATTACCCACATGTGCATTGAAGTCTCCCAGTAAAATGATAGAGTCCCCTACAGGAGCTCCATTCAGGACTCCATCCAGGGCAGGGGCCACCAACCTTTTTGAAACCAAGAGCTACTTTTTGGGTACTGATTAATGCGAAGGGCTACCAGTTTGATACACACTTAAATAAATTGCCAGAAATAGCCAATCTGCTCAATTTACCTTTAACTCTATGTTATTATTAATAATTAATGATATTTATCTTTGTGGAACCACTGATCATCTAAATGATTTCTCACAATAAATATATAGAGAAACAGTTAAATATCAATAAGTAACACTCTATTTTTGTATTTTCTCTAAGTGCACATTTTCAAATGATCACTTCTAAGACAGTCTTGTGAAATCACAATATCCCATTTTAACTAGCTAGCCACTAACATTTTTTAACAAATCATGAATTACTTTCCACCATGTTGGTACAAATAATAGCTCATGTAAAATACAAAAGTCAACTCTCAAATTTTAAAATAAATCATGTCACACTTTGAACTGGACACACAATCTGTTAACTGTTTATTTGTCAGTTACTGGGAAGCCTGGCATTGCATGCTGTTAACTAGTGTGTTGTACTCTGGTGTGTGACTTGACACTGCAACTCTGAGTGAGTCTTGCAGATGTTCATCAGTGAGGCGTGTTCTGTGCTTGTTCTTAATGAAGTTCATGTCAGAAAAGGCTTATTCACAAAGATATGTTGAACCAAACAGGCTTTCAATCTTCATACCTGCTGCGCATACACCACTGTACTTCTCTGTGTCAACAAGGCACCAAAGGTTTGGTGCAGCCTGGTGGGCTTTGAGGTGGAGGTCATTTTGCAGTGTTACAATTTCAATCTCCACCTGTTCAGCATCCAGGCTGAATGTTGCACTTAACTGCTCAGCAATGCATGATATGCCCACGTTCATGAAAGGAACAGAAACGAACAACACACATAGCTCCAGCTGATCCAGGTCACAAAACCTGTTCTCAAACTATTGCCCAACTCTGTTTATGACCCGAGAGTACTTTTCTGCAACTTTGTCAAAAGCCTCAGATGCAGAAGCATTGTCTTTCAGCACCATCTGCACAGATGGAAAGAGCAGCACTTTTTTCTCTGTAAATGCACAGAGAAAAGGATCATCTTAGCTTTAAATGCATTTAAAGCACTTATCAAATCGGCGACAGTTTTACCTTTGCCTTGCAGCTCACAGTTCAAACTGTTCAGTTTTCCAGTTTCCTGTTAAAAATGCAAGGTTAAGTATCCACTCAGTGTCCTCCAGCAGCACGGTGTCCTCACCTCTGGACTGCCTGAACTCTTCGATTTCACCCAAAAGTGACAAAAAACGTTGCAAAATTCGTCCCCTGCTGAGCCATCGGATTTCTGTGTAGTAGCAGGTCAACATATTCAGCTGATAGCTCATCCAAAAGTACCTTGTATGTTCTGTGCTGTTGAGCTCTGGTGAGGATGCTGTTTATGATCTTTACGACGGGAGTTGTTACGTGCTGCCTTTAACTCGCGGGCTTTTTCTGCGCGCAGTGCGCTGTCCGGTGGGTAGTTAGCATGGTAGCTTGTGTGACACGTAGTGAAATGTCTCTCCACATTGTGCCGCTTTGCTATTGCCAAAGTTGCCCCGCAAATGAAACACACGCAGGATCCTTTCACCGTGGTAATAAAAAAAACTCTACCTCCCATTCGTCGTGAAAATGTTTTCTTTCTTTTTCTGACATTTTTTGGGGTAACTCTTCTCATATTCGCTGCGTCCGCTAACGTTAGCTTGTTTGTAAGAGCGCAACGAACGCTACGTTTTGGTCATGCGCACAATACTGCATCTCACTGGTAAGTGCTACTATTGGAGCTATTTTTAGAACAGCCCAGCGGGCGACTCATCTGGTCCTTACGGGCGACCCGGTGTCCGCGGGCACCGCGTTGGTGACCCCTGATCCAGGGTCTCCAAAAAGGTTGATTACTCTGATGTACTGTTTGGTTTATAGGCACAGACAACAGTCAGATTTTTTCCTTCCATATCCTAAAGCTTAAGGACATGACTCTTTTATCTACAGGGTTAAATTCCAATACAGTGGCCCTCAGCCGGGGTCTTAAGATAATCCCTACTCCTGCCCGGCGTCTCTCACCTTGGGCAACTCCTGAATAGTATAAAGTCCAACTCCTATCTAAGACCTTGGTTCCAAATCCGATGCTGTTTAGTAGAGGTGAGCCCCACCAGATCTAATTGGTACCGTTCCACCTCCCGCACAAGCTCTGGCTCCTTACCCCCCAAGGAGGTGACATTCCACGTTCCTAATGCTAGCTTCTGTTGCTTGGTTCTGGTCCGCTGAGACCCTTTGCCTTCATTGCTACCTTTCTGGTAGTGCACCCGACCCCACTGGTTCTTCCTGTAGGTGGTGGGTCTACAGGATGGAGAAGTGTCCACGTTGCTTTTTCGGGCTGAGCCCGGCCGGGCTCCATGGTAAACTCGGCCACCAGGCGCTGTTGACGGGCCCTCCTTCTGGGCCTGGCTCCAGACGAGGGCCCCGGGCTTCCTCTGGGCAGGGTAACGTCATTTCTTTTTAGATATTTCATGGGGTCTCCTTGAACCATTCTTAGTTTGGTCCCTCGCCAGAGACTAATTTGCCATGGGAGACCCTAACCGGAGCACAAGGCTCCAGACAACATAGCTCTCAGGATCATAGAGACACTCAAACCTCTCCAAGGGAATCATTAATTAATTAATTAATCTATATGTGCCCACCGCTCACTTCTCCAATTCAAGGCTGTACATAATACATATGTTTAAAATAAAACTGTCCAAAAAAAACAAACCTTATTTCTAATTGTGACAAATGTAATAACCCTGGCACATCACTGATAAATTTGTTTTGGCTGTGTCCCAGTTTTGAAACATTTTGGAGAGACATTTTCCAAACACTCTCTCCGATACTAAATTACACAGTAGAGCCTCGGCCACTCTGCTGTATTTGGAATTACTGGAGAGGAGCGACTGACCAGGGCCAAAGGAAATACATTGGCTTTTGCCTCCCTTCTGGGCTGACACACAGTGTTGCTTAATTGGCCCTATCCAGAGTTTTGTGGTCTTTACTGGTATAGCTGCCATACCAGATGTTGAAGCAGCCTGTCTCCCAGCTCTCAAGGGTGCCCCGGTAGAAGTCCTTGAGGATTCGGGGCTTTAGGCCAAACTTCTTTGGGCCCTAAGGCCATAAAGTCACTGTTCAGCACTTTAACAACAGATGTGGTGTGGCTAGTCCATATCAGTTCTTTATGGATGTTAACTCACAGATATTTGAATTGCCCCCCCACCCCCCTTTCCTGGAATCCACAATGAACTCCTTAGTCTTGGAGATGTTCAATGAGAGCTGGTTGTCCTGGCACCACTTTTTCCAGGGTGGTAACTTTCTCCCTACGGGTCATCTTATCGCCAAGCACACAACTGCTGTGTCATCTGCAAATTTAACAATGCTGTTTTAAGCCTTTGTTGCACTGCAGTATCAACTGTAGAGGGAATAGAGCAGAGGACTGGCGGCACAGCCCTGGGATACTCCCATGGTGAGTGTCAGCGGAGATAATGTGCAGTTTTCCACTCTCACCACGGAGGTGAGGAGGAGGTCATTCAGAAAGTCAAGGATCCAGTCGTATGGTGCTCTGTTCAGGTCCAGGTCCTTGAGCTTATTGACAAGCCTGGATAGCACTACAGTGTTGAATGCTGAGATGTAGTACATAAACAGCATCCTCACACAGGTGTTCCTCCCTTCTAGGTGGGAGAGGGTAGTGTGTAGGACATGGGCAATGGTGTCTACTGTGGCTCTGTTTGGACGGTATGCAAATTGCAGGGGATCTAGTTTGGGAGGGATCATGGAGCAGATAAGGGATTTAACCAGCTTCTCAAAACACTTGCTGGGTATTGGGGTGAGGGCAATATGGAGTTAGTCATCATGAGTGGTCGCTTTCTGCTCTTTGGGAATGGGGACTATGGTGGTAGATTTGAAGCAGTTGTGGACAGTCTGGTGGACAGCTTCTGATGTTATCCCCTCACATCTTTGATGACTTGCCAATCACATGGTTTCAGATCATGTAGTGGCTTGGTGGCTGGTTTAGGAAGTGCTTGACCTGCTTATGGAAGTGTGATAGTACAAGAGACATATGTGGATGACAACACATTATTTTAACATTATAGAGACTAGTTTCTGTTAACTGTCTTCTGGTGAGACCAATCCCTTTTCAGTGGTATGCCAAGAAAGTATTTGAAAGGCTGAGACCATGTCTGCTTCTCTCTGATTAGTACAATGGAAGGATATTTTGCCCATACCAGTGCATTTTGGATCTTTACAGCATTTAGCCAATTCATTTGAGTGTGAGTGTCCCATTCTCTTATTTCTACTGCACCTCACCTATCAGTTTGATAAGTATAGTCATGTCAAGTCAGGTCAATTTTATTTTTATAGACCAATATGAAAATAAATTTTTGCCCCTATGCGTTTTGTTTCATATCAATGCCAAGATACTCACCAATGCTTTGCAACACAGTACTTATAAAGGTTGTTCCATTATTGCTACTGATTTTAGGTGGAATTATCCATTGTGGAGGGATTTTTGTGGGTAGGGCTTTTCCAGCGGCACCAGAATCCTGCTTGGAAGCGAGAAAAGCCTCAACCTATTTTAACATTGTTTCAACAAAAATATAAACCCAGTATTTATTTATGTAGAGCTGTCAACTAACTACCATCTAGTGATGAGTTGGGTCAGTGGAGAGGGAAGCCTCAGGACAGACCTGGTAAGCCCAAACGTATAGTGTGGGTGAAATGGGAACGCTTGGAGGAGGACTCTGTCAAGAAGACCTTCAACTCCCACCTACAGCAGAGATTTTCTGACATCCCTGTAGAGGTTGGGGACATTGAACCAGAGTGGGCTATGTTCAAAGCTTCCATTACTGAATCTGCAACTGTGAGCTGTGGTCTCAAGGTCATAGGTGCCTCAAGAGGTGGTAATCCACGAACACCCTGGTGGACACCAGCAGTTAGGGAAGCTGTCCGACTGAAGAAGGAGGCCTTCCGGGATAAGTTATCCCGGGAGACTCCAGAGACAGTTGCAAGGTACAAACAGGCCCGGAGGACGGCAGCCTCAGTAGTGAAAGAGGCAAAGCAGCGAGTGTAGGAGGAGTTCGGGGAAGCCATGGAGAAGGACTTTAGGTCAGCACCAAAGCGCTTCTGGAAAACCGTCCGGCACCTCAGGAGGGGAAAACGGGGAACTGTCCAAGCTGTTTATAGTAAGGATGGGACGCTGTTGAGCTCAACTGAGGAGGTAATGGGACGATGGAAGGAACACTTTAAG
>OMLC01101559.1:0-18595 GCA_900302585.1 Regalecus glesne | reverse complement strand
ATATAAATCAATGCAGAGCTGAAACCAACCACCATAAAATCCCTCTCATTTTCTTTTACTCTGACATGCAAATGACTGCCGAGGTACAACGTTGATCAGCCACACCATGAAGACATAGGAAGTGGAGGCTACGCTAAGAGAAGTGAGGATTTGGAGGCTGCAGTGGCTCAGAGGTATCCGCGCCTACAAGTCAGGCTTAGCAGGTTTGATCCCACCATGGTCGCAGTGTTTTGAGCGGTAGCTAGGCTAAAAAGCGATGTATAAGAAGGAGTCCATTTACCATAATTGGTGAGCAGCAGTTTGCTTTCACGCCATGACAGAGCACCACAGATTTGAGGCCTACATGGCTTCATTGTGTCATAAAAAATAAAGATAGGATTAAGGGTCAGACTAAAGTGGTCCTATAGTAAACTGTAAAGTGCAAGGGCACATCAGATTTGGTCACATTTGTAGGGGTCTACCTTGGAGGTTACATATCCAGACTGACATGCAAAACGTTAATATTAGGTGGATATTTTAGTTGGAGTGCTGGACGTTAGCCTTTCTCCATATGATAGAATAATAATCCTCCTAACAACAACCTCCTTTATAGGGACAGTACACATTAATTAACCCTTAGAATGTTATTATGGCAGACTTAGCCCCCAGGCTATGGCTCATCTGTTGTCCCAAACATACAGCGTTCAATGTCTTGCTCAAGGACACTTAGATACAATTTCTGAAGGAACTGAGGATCAAACCACCAATCTTCTGACCACTTGATGACTGCACTACTCCTTGAGCTATGCTCCCCCTTGATGATATGTTAATACCTCCCGTTTGATAGACTTGGAAGCTGTGTAAAAGTCTTCTCAATGCAGAAAGATCGCCGGTCTTTCCGTCCATGTGTGTAACTGTTGACAGCAAATCTTCCATACTACTGGGCCTGTCAGCATGATAATGCTTGTGCAGTTATGACTGTATGACCATAGACTGCTCATGGTTGGGTGATTCAAACCCTTGAGTGACCCGTTTTATACTGCAACTGAGCACCGACTCCGTAGCTGGTTTGTCACCATGTCCAAGCACTAGAAAAGGGGAGATATGCCTGGAGCGGCTCTGCACTCTACTGAGTATCTGTAGTCATACCAATTCATCACACGAAAAGGATATTGTAGCTGCACGTCAACTTTATTTTTCCTAGACGTGAAAGAAAACATGGACGATGCTGTATTCTGGAGGCAATCTATATTCAGACACTTGGACAGAAAATGCCAACATACAGTTAAAAGAATTGTTCCAAGTCGAATAGATTTCTTTCATTGCACCTCTTCCAACACTGAAAATGGTCCATCTAGACGGCAGCAACTGCACTGACATTATACAGAGACCTCTTATCTCATTTAGAGAATTACTCCCTCATAAGGAACGGACCATGTAGGGCTGTATATACATACTCTCTCAAGAGTAATTGTAATGTTCCAGGAAAGCTTCCACCATTGAAACATCAGATCATTCTATTTGGAGGGGTCCTTACTGCAATATGCTAAATTCTGCAATCATCTTTCTCCCCTTGCACTTTTCCCCACCATCCTGATCTTAGTCATCTCCTCTACGCAGGAGAAAGGTCTACTGGATGACTGAGGAAAAAGGGCCTTATTCAACAACACCGCCTCCATATATACATATATATGTCTTTTCTGTTAAGTGTGTGTTGATATATTTTCCAGTTCATGCCAACTTATTAATGTTTAAATGCCTGCTTTGGCAACATGGACAACCGTTACATCATGCCAATAAAAGCCATTTTTGAATTTGAATTAAAAGAGTAACAGAGAGAGCGAGAGACAAACATTAGTCATGCACTGCATTTGTCTATGCAGTCACAAGACACATGATCTAACCTTATGGGAATTTAACTTTCTCTCCTCCATTCCTACAAAGGCCGGTCTGTCTCTCCATCTCCTGCATGCTAGTCACAACAGTGTAACAACAGCACTGATGTCATCTCAACAGTCCGCTGACACCAGATATGTTTTACCTGATAAAGTGTGCGAGCAAACACACACAGCACCCACATAACACGTATACACACGATGCTGACACTTCAGCTAATATCATGTATGTACACATGAATACACACAGACATGCACACACCATACCAGGTACACAAACACCAGATTCAGCCTGGACACACCAACACACTCTCCCCATTACATTTCACTGTCCCTCTCTCCGTAGATGGAAGGCAAGGAAAGTTTTATTTCTTTTTTGAAGCTTGTAAAAACCTGTGACCTTGTTTTACCTTGACTGGCAGGACACAGGATCATGTGATGGCTTAGGAAACATGTTCATTCAGTCATCGGGGAGGACAGACAATGTCAAGTGCAACAAGGTGTTAAGGCTGCCATCAAAACCCCACTCCACTGTGGCTGATGCACGGCTGCATTTGAATCCCTGACATAAAGGTGATAAAGACATCACACTGCATATGGGACAACATGGAGCCGCTGACAAAATGACACCTGACTGGACCAATGTTTGTCAAACTCCGAGTCATAGGTTGGAAAGTTGGGCGTCATTTCCAAGTTATGATTTAGTTGATCCGACTACTGAGTTTGTTAAACAAATACCAAGACACATCCTATTTCTAGGAAGTAATTTCCTTCTCAGAAAATATTTACGCATTATATCATCAACTGCTTATCCAAAGTTGTGTCACGGATCTGCTGGAGCCTAACCCAGCGCTCACTGGGCAAAAGGCAGTGAAACAACTGGACAGGTTGCCATTCATTCCCAGGACAGGAGTGTGTGTATGTGTGTGTGTGGGGGGGGGGGATTAAGGCTAGATGCCCTTCCTGATGCCTGATGGGGGATTTGAACCAACAAAATCTGGTTCATCAGTTCCTGAAGCATGTGCTCAACCCGAGCTATCACAGCCCCAGGAAAATATTTATAATAAGCATATTTAAGCCCCATAGTTGCACAGCAGTGGGACTGTGCGCATCAGCAAATGGAGAGCCAGGTGTCATGGGTGATCCCACCACTGGTCATCAAGAAGGGAATCTGGCTTTAATCGCCCTAACTCCATCTAAGTCCATGTCCACTCCCACTACAACTAATCCTGACACAAAACAGACCTTTATGTATCATCAGTATATTTAACTTCTTGGTGGTTTCATCCCCAGGCCCTGCAGAAAACATATTGAAGTGTCCTCGAGCAAGACACTGAACTTCTAACTGCTGAAGTACTGTGATGGAATGGTGACCTGTCCAGGGTGTTTCCCCATCTTTGGCCAAACGAGTGCTGGAATAGGCTCCAGCATGACTCCATGGCCTGACTTTGTGTAAGTGGTTGTTGACCGCTGGGTGAATGAATACTGTACTTCTTCAAGAAAACCACCAAAGGACGGGAGAGTATTCAACAAATAAGGGGAGTAATAATCCTGTACTTGGCAGCTGATGATTGTGAAGCATGAAACAGGCCTGTACTGCCCAAGTGGAAATAAATTACTTGAATTCCTGGATTATTTAATGTATTTAAGCTTAACATTTTGTTGTGGTCATGTTATTCTGTCCTACATCCTCAAAGTCAACTTTGTGAAAATGTGACATTGACAGTTGGAAATGTCACATGAATGCGTCTTCAATGTAGGATTACTTTTCTTGCAACATCTCTCATGACAGTATTGTCAACAATATATCAAAATATATAAAATAGAGCATAGCAGGGACAACTCCCCCAAAATCCATTTAACAGGCCTTTGGGCTACATCGTGGGTTGAAGACCACCTTGAAGTGTCCATACAGTTTAATTTATCGCATATTTTGTTGCATTTAGCAGACAATGACAATTAAATGTCAATAGGGTTTATGGTGGCAACTAGCAATAGGATGTTCACGGTTAATTTCATGACAAAATTTGACCCCCGCTGAAAATGGCTCGCTATCTGCCAACGGTGGAAAATATTCCAGTGGAAAATGGTTGGCTGTCTGCAATTTCCTTGCTTCTGGTTGGATGATGCCGAAACTTGTCTGGAAAAGATTGCTACCAATCAAGCATGACTAGAAATAATGTGTTTCCCAATGTCAGTACTAGGAAATAAATAAATAAAGTGAAAAAACAGATTGTAAAATTTTCCCAGAATGGAAGAGTGCCTGGTAATCAGTCCTGACTTCTGACACAGGAAAATGGAAAAGAAAACCCATCTGATGGGCACATTGACATCATTGGAATAAAATTACAAAGGGAAAAGGAAGCTGCAAGTGACATGTGAAGGGCGAGTATGTAAGAGCTGGATATTCAAAGAGATAGGAGAAGAATTAACAACAGAGAGGGAGAGAAGTGAAGCAACAGATGAACAGTAAGAACAGGGAGGTGTACATGACAAACAGATAGACAGAAAGGCAGGGAGGGAGAAGAAGAACAACTGAAAGGTGCAGTCTCATTCATCACTCTTATCACCTGTCTTGTGTCAACTGACTTTTCAGATTGATTATCAACAGTGTGTGTACGAAAACAGACAGACGGGTAACAGACAGACAGATGAGAGATGAATGTGTGGGTTCTTACCTATGCAGTAACACAGTAGTATAGACAGCAGCACTGACAGTCCTACTGCACTAAGGGCGGTGCACCTGAAATGACAGCACAGCATGTTGGCCTTCCTTTCAGACATCCCCAAACCACCAAATAATGACGAGTGAACAAAATAAGGAGCCAAATATAGACATGAAGCCACACTTCTGCTGAAAATGAGAAAGCAGCATTGTAAGGAGAAAGCCACACTACTGGAACACTGAAACTGGACAGAGGGTGTGGACTCTCCATCCTTAACAGCGTAAACTAAATTCTTTAATATACAGACAACTGATTTCGCTTCAAAAGGTGACCTTCTCAGTGCAACACGATATCTTCTATTTGCAAATGATTACTGTATGACCATTTCTCAGCAATCAATATTACATAAGAGGCATAATTTTCTACGAGTTTGTGAGTGTGGGATGATGTTTTGAGGCAGTCGGGCATGGTTAAATGTCAGGTTTCTGTTAAAATCCATACTTTAAATGTCAGCCGGTTGGCAAAATAAGAGAATCATAATGGATGTTGATGGCTCCAATGAAGGTGGGACGGAAAGAAGGATTGAGGGGGAGAAGACAGTGGTGACAACTACTAAAAGAAGACAATGCAGCACTTATGGTGTGGGAGTGTAATGTGTACGTGGTCCTAAACTGTGGAGTGAATGGTAAATTGACTTATTCTTATACTGCACTTTTCTAGTCCAGTGACCACTCAAAGTACTTTATAATGTATGCCTCACATTTACTGAGCATAGGGGATTAAGGCCAGATGCCCTTTTCCTACAGTCCCCCACTGGAAAGGAGAAGCGCTACCTTGATACTAACTTATATTAGAGATTATTCACTCTATTATTAAGATTTAAACCTTTTATTAATATTATCATTACTTCCTTATGGGGGCTATGACAGCGTAGTGGTAGCGTGTGTGCTTTGGGGAAATGGCAAACCAGGAAGCAGTGGGTTGTAATCCATGGTGAGGTGTCAGGAATCTGGCCTTGATCTCCCAACTTCCATCTAAGTCCGTGTCCATCCCCACAACATGGGGACTAACATGTCATGTAAAAACAGACCCCCCTCATTAATCCATTCTATTTTCCTCTCTTATTATTTGTTGTATGTGCCAGCACCACCGCACACAAAAGTCTGTCACGGTGCATATGAATGTAGGGAAAGAGGAACATCAGTCAAGCTTAGACTGACAGACTGAAGAGGAAGACCGAGAGGAGATGCACTGCATAGAGGAAAACTCAACAGGGAGGCAACTTTACCTCCATGAGCAGTACTTAGAGGATTTCTTGAATTTGAAGGCAGAGCGTGATAAGGTGTTCCTCGGCAGTGGCCGGGTGGGCGGGGAGTAGACGGAGCCCGTCGCCATTGTATAGCCAGGGGTCGCTGTGGAGAAGAGGGGAGTGGTGCCTGTACCAGTCTTGAAGAGGAAGTGCCTAAAGTGAGATGGAGGGAATGAGAGGAGGAAGATAAAGAGAAGAGATGGAGAGGGTAATTACTCATGCATGTTAACATCAGTCTGTTTTCAGGAGGAATTCTAAATTATGACTCATTTCTCACCTGAAGGGAAAAGAAAACACATTTCAGAGTTGACCATAAATATGGGTGTGTTTAAAAGAGATTAATCTAAATGCAAATACATTTTGTATTTGTATTTTCCCCATTCACTACCTCTTGATCACCTAAGATACACACAAAGTAAATACTCAATGTGACGTACATACCCAGCTATACGATAGCTAGAAAATGCACCGCAGTAGCTCAGTGGTAGAACGCATGCTTGGGGAAATGACGAGCCAGATGTTGTAGGCTTGAACCCACCCCAGGACATCAGGAAGGCTATGTAGCCATAATCCCCCAAGCTAATTCAAGTCTGTGGGGACTTAGATGAGCTTGATTAGACCCCATACAATGTGGGGACAAATCATGACAGATACAACAGACGTCTCATATAGCACTACTATGACACCATCACTATATAGTGAATGCACTACTATTACTTCATATGGAACTACTATAAATTGGCTATTATGTAGCAAAAGTACAATAACTCTGACTGTTGTTTGTGCCCATGCACAAAACAGTATTCCAGAGTATTTGGCCTTCTTGGAGACCCTGAATGGAGTCCTGCATAGGGCTCCTGTAGGGAATTACGTGGTTTTACTGGGAGATTTCAATGCACATGTGGGTAATGATGGAGACACTTGGAGGGGTGTGATTGGGAAGAACGGCCTCCCTGATTTGAACCCAAGTGGTGCTTTATTGTTGGACTTTTGTGCTAGTCATGGATTGTCCATAACAAACACCATGTTGGAACATAAGGATGCTCATAAGTGTACATGGTACCAGAGCACCTTAGGTCAAAGGTCAATGATAGATTTTGTAATTGTATCATGTGATTTAAGGCTACATGTTTTAGACACTCGGGTGAAGAGAGGAGCAGAGCTGTCAACTGACCACCATCTAGTGGTGAGTTGGGTCAGGTGGAGAGGGAAGCCTCAGGACAGACCTGGTAAGCTCCACAGTGGCAAAGCCCCAGGGATTGATGAGATCCATCCAGAGATGCTGAAGGCTTTGGGTGTTGAGGGGCTGTCATGGATGACATGTCTCTTCAACATTGCCTGGAATTCTGGGACAGTGCCTAAAGATTGGTAGACAGGGGTGGTGGTCCCAGTGTTCAAAAAGGGGACCAGAGGGTGTGTGGTAATTACAGAGGCATCAAATTACTCAGCCTCCCTGGAAAGGTCTACTCTAAGGTGCTGGAAAGGAGGGCCAATAGTCGAACCACAGATTGAGGAGGAACAATGTGGATTCCGTCCTGGTCGTGGAACAACAGACCAGCTCTTTACGTTTGCAAGGATCCTGGAGGGGGCCTTGGAGTATGCCCATCCAGTCTACATGTGTTTTGTAGATCTGGAGAAGGCTTATGACCGAGTGCCCCGGGATATATTGTGGGAAGTTCTGTGGGAGTATAAGATGAGAGGGTCACTACTCAGGGCCATCCAATCTCTCTATGCCCAAAGTGAGAGTTGTGTCAGAGTTCTGGGTCTCCGCCAGGGTTGCTCCTTATCACCTATCCTGTTTGTGATCTTCATGGACAGGATCTCAAGGTGTAGTCATGGAAGAGAGGGGTTGCAATTCGGTGAATTTAGGATACCATCACTGCTTTTTGTAGATGATGTGGTTCTGATGACATCATCGGTCTCTGACCTCCAACACTCACTGCTGAGTGTGAAGCAGCTGGAATGAAGATTAATACCTCTAAATCTGAAACCATGGTTCCAAGCAGGACACCAGAGGATTGTCAAATCCGAGTAGGGAATGAGTCCTTACCCCAATTGAGGGAGGTCAAGTTTCTGGGGGTCTTGTCCTCAAGTGAGAGGAGAATGGAGCATGAGTTGGACCGGAGAATTGGAGCTGCTGGAGCAGTATTGTGCTCCCTTTACCAAACCATCATTACCAAGAGAGAGCTGAGCCAGAAGGCAAAGCTTTCGATTTACTGGTCAATGTTTGTGCCCACTCTCTGCTATTGCCATGAAAGCTGGGTCATGACTGAAAGAACAAGATCACGGATACAAGCAGCTGAGATGAGGTTTCTTAGGAGGGTGTCTGGTGTCTCCCTTAGAAACAGGGTGAGAAACTCAGACATACGTGAGGGACTCGGAGTAGAGCTGCTAGTCCTACGAATAGAAAGGAGCCAGTTGAGGTGGTTCGAGCATCTAGTAAGGATGCCACCTGATCGCCTCCCAAAGGAGGTTTTTCAGGCACGTCCAGCTGGGAGAAGGCCACGGGCTAGACTGAGGACCAGATGGAGGGATTATATATCCCCACTGTCCTGGGAATGCTTTGAGATCCCCCAATCAGAGCTAGTGGATGTTGCAAGGGAAAGGAAAGCTTGGAGTTCCCGGCTGAAATCTAATACCTCCGCGACCTGACACTGGATAAGCGGTTGAGGATGGATGGATGGATGGATGGATAAACAGAGCACGGCATGGCTCAGTGGGTAGAACGGTCGCCTGGCGATCGAAAAGTTTCAGGTTCAATCCCCAGTCCTGCAGAGAAGTGTGTGGAGGTGTCCTCGAGCATGACAATGTTCTCCTAACTGCTCTGCCCTGTGATAGACTGGTGACCTATACAGGGTGTACCCCGCTTTTCACTCTATGAGGACTGAAAAAGGCTCCAGTTCCCCTGCGACCCAATTTTGGATAAGCGGTTGATGATGGATGGACATTATAAACAATGTGGTTCTGATATCTTGATCTTTTTAGGATCTATTCCCTCTTATCTACAGTATAGTGTGAAAACTGCATTAATTTAAAGAAAAAAAAATCCTCCAAGTAAACATTTACTTTCCATCTATCCATCCATTGTCAAGTGCTTATCTGAAGTTTGGTTGCAGGGTCATGCTGGAGTCTATTCGAGCACTCATTGGGCGAAATACAGTGACACACCCTTGACAGGACTCCATTTCATTGTATTTCATTGTTTTTCACCATTTCATTCCGTATGTGGCGGGAGTGTTGGAACAGTTGAGACAAGTATTTTCAAAACATCGTGTCTCAGTTGCTTTCAAACCCCTGAACACAGTGCCAAAAGTTTGTCCACCCCAAGGATCGGGTCCCCGGCACAAACAGAGTAACGTAGTGTACGCTGTTAAACGCCAGGAGGACTGCAGTGACTTGTATATCGGGGAGACCAAACAGACGCTGGCTGAGAGGATGGCGCAGCATAGGAGAGCCAACACGTCAGGTCAGGACTCTGTGGTCTACACCCATCTGCAGGTTAGTGGACACTCATTCAAGATGATGATGTTCACATCCTTGATAGGGAAGAACACCGATTTGAAAGGGGGGTGAAGGAGGCCATTTATGTAAAGAGGGAACAACCGTCTTTGAATAGGGGTGGTGGCCTGAGAGTACATGAGTCGGTGTCTTACAATACCGTGACTTCAAATATTCCCCAATGGAATATTTGATGGATGAATGGATGGTGAAAGGTGCTCATTGCCACTGAAAGTGCACTTGATCACCCAACTTGCACATGAACACAGCCTATTGGGGTTTGGCATTGATGTACTGTTTATAAAAGGGGGGGATGCTTGCAGTCTGCTCAGACTGAAGATGTCCCCTGTTTGAGTGACGAAACGTTTCTGAATAAACCTCCGAGTTCCAGTTGAACCAATTTACCTCTTTTTTGTGATTCTCTTACCTGTATTATTGAGCATGCATCAACACACTTTCTGTAGGAGCCGGTAATCGAACCACCAATCTAGAGATTACTTGACAACTGCTCTACCTCCAGAGCTATGCTGTCCCTTAACATAGATATCAATTCTCTGAAGCAATTTTATAGATTGACTGAACTTAAATGAAGTTGACCCTTCTTACCGTCCCCTCAACCCTCCACACTTTCTTGGGCAGTCCCTGCTTACCCCATTTGCAAATTTCCCCTTCTGGGACTATTAAAGGAATATCTCATCTCAGTTTGATGGAGAGAGGTTGATAAAAAGGTAGAAATCATTACATCATACCTCTTCACAGCATGTGATCATCATGCTAAAGCATTTGAATTTTGAAGAAATGCAGTAGTAACCAAATCATTACAATTTAGTATTGTGATTTTGCACTAAATGGATACCAGACCCCTGTTTTATTATTTCAATTAACACCTGGCCTTTATATCCAATTAAAGATGCAACTGTCCAAAACAGGAGTTTGAGTCATTCTATGTTTAAAACATGTAACAGAAACCCCCCAAAAAATGAAACCATGTTTTCATTGGTGATGAATCAGTCCCAGTGAGAGTTTGAATGAGCACAAACACCTACTTGAGCTGCAAAGAAAGTGCTTTACACAATCATGTCACGAGCATGTCATTCAGGACATTCAGAGGGCACACTCACAGTCGGATGAGGAATGGATGGTTGACCTCCGTCAAAACTTCCTTCTCATTGTGGACGTGCTGTTCTTGCTTCAGTCGGATCACGTCAGGGATCTTCATTTGCTTGAGCGCGTAAAAGGCCCTGTTCCTCTTGTCCTTGACAAGGAAGACACGGCCAAAGGTCCCTGTGCCTGGAGCAGTAGAGACAGAGGGAGATGTGATTAAACACTGTGATGGAAAGTATATGGGATAAACACCAGCTGTCAAATAAAAGGTTACCATCTGGTTCTTTTCTGCTTGGTTAAATTAAATAGATGGATAAATAATAAATCAATTAATTGGACAACTGCTAAAAATAATGAATGAAATGAAAACTATGTAAGATGGCACCCAAAAACAACAAAATATGTTTTACAGCATGGAGAAAAAAATCAATCAATCACAAAACTTTTATGTAGCATGTCTTGATGTATGCTCAATAATCCAGGTATGGAAATCACAAAAAGAGGTGAATCAGTTCAACTGGATCCAGTTGAACTGATTCACCTCTTTTTTATGTAGCATATCTTTTCATAAAATTCAATACATTGTGCTTTAGGCACACGTGCATTGACCAGCAACCATAGAAAGCAGAGGACATGCGTGTGTAGAGGGTGAACACAAATGCGGGTTTGTGTAAAGCATATGTATTTGTGTGTGCAGATGCTTGTGCAGAGGTGAGGAGATGGTTAGGCAGAGGAGGTGCAGGATACAAACAGATTAGCATACAGAGAGGGGGTTGGGTGGGATATGGCCCTGACTGGATACAAACCCTGGTTCAATGAAGGGGGGGGGGTTGCTGTGTGTATTTGCATGTTAATAACTGATGGTGGAGCTGGGGTCAACTGTCATTGTAAAAAAACAAAAAAACAAAAAAACAAAGTGGGATTCAAATATTACCCATGTTCCCCTAGTGTCCATTAATATAACGATTATTGACATTGTTATTATCAATGATATTTTTATCGTTGGTTTCTATCCTACGGAAGAAAAAATGACAAATGAGGAAGGAGTTCTTCCATTCAATCCTGCTACTACCTATGCGTTGTATCATGACAAACAGGGAAGCGGACAGGAAGGTTGATGGCCAAGTCACTGCACCCACTCTTGAGTCAGACATGAAACCCCGATGGTGTAACTGACTAAAGGAATGTTAGTTGTCTTGCATGGTTGGCTTCACCTACAGTGATCCTTTGTCTCTGCATGTTACTGTGGCAACATTGAAGTAGGGCAGTAAACATGAGAGGAAGTAGTTCGGGGTTTAAGGCGAAGAGACAGGGAGAAAACCAGGTGAACCAGTGTAATATTTCACTCTGTCCAAAGGGCCTCTCCACCATGCCAGGCCTTCGTTGCATTAATTTTCTAACACAGAGCATACAAAGTGGGGTGGGCGGGTAAATAAAGACACAAACAAATACATATATTATTATAAAATGAATAAACACATAAAGAGCGGAATAGGTGAATACAGAGGATACTGTGTGAACTAACCCGGGGATGGCTCGCTGAATTTACAAGATAAAATGACAGACCTGCCATGGTTTGAGGCTAAACATGAAACTGCATGCGAGTAGAAATTCCAGTTGTACCAGAAGAGAACATGGTCTCTAAGTAATTGACTCAGACTAGGCAGATCAACAAATCCCACAAAGTCTGTTCAAGCTGCAGATATCGCCAGCGATGATCCTCTTGGAAAACAATTGCAATTTTGTTCGGATAGGATCATGACTGAAATGGAATGGCACTTTGCACCTGGCACACAATGGCAATTTTTCCCTTTTCCTATAGGATACCAAAGCCTATAAAGCCAGAGCATAAATATAAAGGCACAAGAGAGTTGCCTGATAATTTCAAAGACAATTAAACAACAGCCAGCAGATAAAGAGCTTTAGCTGATTTGTTTTAAGCAGCAAATCCCTCTCATCAGACAAAATGGCTTGGTAAATTGGATTTTTATGCGGGCTCATAAGCTTCAAGCTTTCTCCCAACAGTATGGGACGACTGCCATTCCCTGGTGTTACAACTCCCTGACAGACAATGCTGGTTGCCTGCATGTATCCTGATGCATATTGTTGAGCTACAGGGCACCCACAAAGTATGACACATAATATCAAACATCAGACTTCTCATTAAACTAGCCTTGAATAAGTCACCTATTATAAGGCTATGTGTTAGTGAAACCTGTGTGAAGAAACCTCGATGTCATCACAGTGGATCTGCTATCATTTCTTCCTTTGCTATCTGGCCTATTAGAATCAGACAGCCTTAATGGCAGAAACTTCAGTACAATTACAAAAAAGCAATTTTCCTATGAGGGGCAAGAGTGTGGTCAAAAAAAATTAAATGGTAAATAAATTAATGGTTAAAAGTAAAATAAGTTCCTGACTTATTGAACTGGAATAAGGAAAAAGCTTGAGTCATGGCTGTGACAACTGTATGGAGAAGTCTAGGGTGCAATTGAGATCGAAGGAGCAGATCTGTATCTGTGAAGAGCTTTAAAACTGTGAAGTAACTTTCAACAGTGTGCACCTTTCAAAGCAGTGCAGTGATTCTCCTCAGATAACTGCTGCTCACTGCAGCTTTTGAAGCCTGGTGTGACATGTAGAGAAACTTTAACCATGTCAGTCTTGGGTGGATTTTTTTTCAAGGTCAATTCATGTCTACTAGATAATAACTGCTACCTTTTAAGATAAGCACAGAAAGAGGTGAATTGGTTCAACTGGATCAGAAGTTTATTCAAAAACGTTTCGTCACTCAAACAGGTGACATCTTCAGTCTGAGCAGTCTCCAAGCATTCTTGCAGTTTGCTTGGAGTCTGCTCAGAATGAAGATGTCACCTGTTTGAGTGACGAAACGTTTCCGAATAAAATTCTGATCCAGTTCAACCGATTCACCTCTTTCTGTGATTCCCTTACCTGGATTATTGAGCACGCATCCAGACTTTAAGGTAAGCATGTGGCTTCATTTAAGCCAATGTTTAATTGGAAAGGGTAATAAACTGTCCTTTACTGAACAAGTCCATCCATCATAACGAGAGTTTCTATTTCTTTAGATGTGTGGACCCTGCAGACTATTTTATGCTGAGGTAAATCTACGGTTGCAACACACCAGGAGCTGCTCAAAAATATTTTTGATGTTAAGCCATAGCCTCAATAGTTTGCCATTATACTGAGACGATATTACGTAGGTCTATGTGATTTCAGCTGAATGTACCCCTCCTAAACACCAAACACATCCTCTGTTAAAAGACTGAAAACAATCTAAACTTTTAAAAAAATATTGTTAACACACTTCCACAATTCTGCTGTTCTTTTTCACTCGATATTTGGGATCCTAGCCAGGAGGATGCTGCAAAAAGTCTCACCAATCACTGTCTGGCCAAAATATTGTCTTCTCTAAATCTATGATGCAGAGGTTACTCAGCACTTACTGAGCTTCCCAAAGCTATTTGCTTCTCAAGCCATGGAATGCACCATTGCTATATTTGATGCAATTTTCCTGTTCTGGACTTTAGCAGTGTGGAAAAACAATCCAAAACCTGCGAGGGACGAGGTCAGGTTTTGCTCTCAGCTATTCTTGGTCTGTCAGTGGCAAAGCATCACAGACACTGTTCAAGTTCGGACCATTTCAAGCAGCTAACCTTTTTCTAACGACTCACCAACAGTGGAAATTGTCTCTAAATCATCGAGGCAATATATCCGGTTGTTCAGAGACGCCTCTCCAGTTGACATCACGGCACCACCGGCATTATTTCGGTTTTCTCTCACGGAGTTGCTTTCGTGGTTGACTCCAACCTTTGCTTTAGAGGACGCCATCCCTTCTTCTTTTTCTTCTTAAGCGTTTTCGCTCTTCTGCGTGATAAACTAACTTAACTTGGGCTCCGATTATCCGACATGACACCAACAAATATTGCTCTGCGGCACATCAGGAGAGCAGGCTATTTCATCTTCTTTGTCTAGCTCCGGTGCAGACAACAGATGAGTGTATTTAGGACCCTGCTATGCTGTGACTGAAAATACAGCTACAATGATTAATTTAACTACCGTATATAGAAAGGTCTAATAAGAGCTCGAATTTCTAACATGGAAAGGACAGAAGCTGTAGAAACTGGCTAGTGACAGGTGCACTGCACAAGCTAACTAGCACGTAAGGTTAGCCCGTAAGGTTAGAAGCTAATTTCGACTTGCGAGTTACGGATAGGACTGGACATTTGAACCAGCAAAACGAAAAGTAGCTCCAGACGGAATATTTAACGATAAGAAATTAAGAGTCTTTGAAACCCTTGCTAACTCAATGTATTCCCTTCGGTTTTCCTGCTCAAACACGCCGTTTTTTCTTCATGATTTTTTGTACGGGCAATTCTGGGCTCACCCATCGCTCTCGCCTCCGTCCACATCAACAAGGAAGGAACCGGCTATTCTGTTGACAAAAATAGACCAATCAAAACGAGACTTACCAGAATGGTTAACCAATCATGTGTAGGAAGAGGCGGGGCATTTCACTGGGCAATCGGGTGGCAACGATCTTTAAATCTAATATTTACACCCACACGTGTCCACACTAGCACAGAAACGTACTGACACACCGTCTCAATTTTGTCATACATAACCCGAGAGCAGCGGGTGGGTGGGGATTAAGCAGGACATTACCTACTTTCCACCCAAAGCTCCTTTAGTAATTTCATATGATCTGATATTTGACGAAGAAGGCTGGCTTTAAATAGATTAGTGGGGCGGATGGGCTTTACTTAGTTGACGGCCTGTGGGGTTTTGGATCACAGAAAGGAAACTCAAGATGTGCCAATAACCTCCACTCTAAATACCGCAATGAGAGCAGCTGTCTTAATCCCTCACATGACTGCTCACAGGATCGACTTGACACGAGAGAAACGAGGGACTGGACAATGTTGGATATTTCTCATATGAGAGGCTTGTGGTGTAGCCCTATGAGCATCTGTGTTTGCTTCGAAAATCTGGGGGGCCTTTGCGTTTTTGCACTGTATACTGATGAGAGGTACATTTTTACGTCACGATTAGTGGACATGGATTTAGAGATGGAGTTTGGTGGATTAATGCTGGATCCCCTTCCTGAAGCCCCACAGTGGGTTCGAATCTGCACCCCCTGGCTTATCAATTCCTTAAGTATGCATTCTACTACACAAACATGGAATCAGTTCATCAGGATCGAGTGTTCATTGAAAGGAACATTTTATCGCTCAGGCAGGTGACATCTTCAGTCCAAAGACTGGTTTAACTTTTTGTTATGTCCTTGCTTAAAATGTACCTGTACATTTTGTACAAAAATGTACTTGAATTATTGAACGCGCATAAGACGTACTGTTAAAGCCTACTTGAGAATTGCCTACCCAGGAATACTCAAGAGCGGAGTCCTTTCAAAGCCAGCCTGCTTTCATCATTGCTATTCCAGAAGTATGCCATGTGTAACAGGCCTTCATACATTTTAATCAAAAGAGATTCAGAATTTCCCATTGACATATGGCCCTATTTCATAGTTTCAAACTTTTGGCCAAATTAGCAAAGCAAAACAGAACAGATAGAATCAATATTCATTCACAGAGTGACTTTAGGTTTTTCCACACAGTCTGCAGCATGAACAGAATAGAGATTGAATTCGATAACATCTGCACTCATGTCCTCAACCTGTGAAACAATTTGGATCGCCGATATGGCACCGTTGACACTCATCTCAAGCTGACTTTCAGGTACTATGAAAGGGAGGAAAGATTGGATGGGAGGGAGGAACAACATCTGAAAGATTAGATATTTCACCCGGCTCACGTAATAAGCCTGAATCAGTCCATCTCAATCATGGAATTCGAAAATCTATGACTAAAAGTAGATGTCTTAAATGGTATCGGCAGAAAATTCACTTCTGTCACAGGGTCAGATTTTTGAAAACATGCCCTTGTCCTGGTAGATGAACTCATTGTACCCCACATACGTATGCAGGAGAACAACTTCTCTAAAGGTGGAATCGTGGGATTAGGACTATAACCGGTGATATCAATAAAATGTACCACCTGAACGACACCCCTGCACTGGGTGAGATAACTGATGTGTACCATTTGATGTGCCTCATTTGATGCTTCTATGGCTCACAGCAGGCAGGAGATAAGGGCATCCCTTGCTGCAGAACATCATAGAAGAAACAAATGGTGTATTTACCACCAGCTCCTCTGGTAATGCCCCTGAAACTAGACAGTTCGGGGTGAGAGTGTGGAGGCAGTTTGCTGCACCAATTAATGTTTTTGTGCATTTGGCCCTTCAAAAAATTCCTGTACTTCAAATTGTGCACCAGACCCTTCTGGTGTGTTGTCACGAGTTTGAGACTGACTTTATGGAGATGCACCGTGCTTGCCAGGACTCTTTCACTAAAATCCTATCTTAAGCATGCTATTGATTTGTAACCATAAGCAAACACTTGCCTCTTGGAGGTCTCTTGCTTAGTGTCACAGCTGCCACAGGACAAGTGGGTAGCAACAATGGCTTCTATATGTCTGCAGTGGCTATGGTCAGGAACCTCCCTCCCCTTGAGCACATATTTGAACAACAAGAAGAAGCTTTATTTATTTGTCATTATATATACAGCAACATTTCATCTCTGCGTTTAACTCATTCCATTTATATGAGCATTGAGTAGCCATAGTGCCCCAGGAGCAGTTAGGGGATTCAGTATCTTGCTCAAAGACATTTCGACGTGTTTTCTGCAGGCCCCGGGGATCGGGCTACTAATAAATGAATAAATAAATAGATAAATAAATGATTCCCTCATCGGTCCCGCAAGGGGAAATTTGGATTTCTCTGCATTTTTGACCCAACCTATTGTATGGGAGCAGTGAGCTGCCAACATATGGCACAGTTAGGGGTTCAGTATCTTGCTCAAGGACACCTCGACATGCTGTATGCAGGACCGGGGATTGATCCTGCAACCTTCCGATTACTAGATGGCCGCCTTATACCTCCTGATACATCCACATAAAATCCATGAGGTGTTGCCAAGGACTCATATTTGTGACATTTCAAACATGCAATGCATCGCTGCAGTTTCTCCCCATGGTTCTGTTGGTGTACCACAGCCACCATTATCTCCCATGCATAGAGGCCTTTTACCATCTGCTGAAGTCAGTTCATAATATATTCAGCCGACTGTGTAATTTGCCTTTGCTAACCGCGTGTGTCTTTTGGCTGTACGTCTGTTCCCAACACCTGCCCACCTTCCCTCAAATCCCTTCGTCTTATATCCTTCCCTCTCTAGCTAGCTACGGTTTTGTTCCTCCACACTTGTTATAATATTGACTTGTGGCTGGAGCTTTAGGGACAGCAGTAATGCACAGATTGCTGTACTAGAAAGCAAGGGGGATATATTTCAAGGCTGAGGATGGCCCATCTATGTTTTATGGGCTCTGACACATGCTGTTGCATACTTCAGAGCTCCAAAACAGGGCTGGAAATCTCCCTGCTGCTCGTAATTCCTGTCGACCGTCTTCCTCATATAATGTATTCACGTTGTCCCTTGGAGCGTTACATTTTCCCACATTCGAGCCATCAGAACTTAATATATAGGCATAGGGAGGGTGAAAACAGCTTTTTCTCAAAGCGCCGCGGAAGCCCTGTTGAGGGTTTCCTCCGAGAACAGAGAGGCTTCAAGGGATTGGTTGATTCACCGGAACTTCTTGATGGAACAGTAAACAACATTCAGATTGGTATTGACTTTACAGCCTGTTATATAATGGAGGATCCATCAAGAAAGTAACTCAGGCTATGCTGCCCCGTCAACACCATCAATCTATTACAAGAGCTAGAAACCTCTATTTTCACCCTATTTGGATTGAATGATTCTACACGCTGCAGTCTACGGACAGAGCGTTCTTGTCTGCTAAAGTCCCAGTGAAACGGCCACTACATGTCCCTGGTTACAGTAAATGGAGTAAAATGAGGAACCAGCAGGGGTTTTGTTCACAATAATAGTACATCAAGGGTAAGGGCATTTAATTCTGAGGGTGTGAGGAGAGTGGTCACTGCTTGACAATTTGGACTTGGCCGATAGATACAACAGCTCCAATATAATATTATCATATCTATATCTATAT
>OMLC01101556.1:0-18185 GCA_900302585.1 Regalecus glesne | reverse complement strand
AACTACTGTGTTAAGTCTCACACACACTTATAGAAACACACACACACACACACACACACACACACTAATATATTAGATAATCAATCACTGACAGACAAGTTTGATCTATTGTCCTATTAACTATCAGGGGATGAGCGCACCTCCAGGTCAGGAGTCATGGGTTCAATCCCAACACAGGGCATCAAGAAATGGTATCCATGCCACCCTATTTGCCATAACTAATGGCTTTTGTCAGTGTTGGCTGTATGCTCCGCCCGCTGAGCTATGTAATATTCCTTTGTTGAGCATCAAGCAGGGTACATTGACATGGGCAAAACTTTGCATCACACTTCAAAGGGTAAAGACTACCAATTTACACCAAGGCCGATGTGGCAGAAACAGAGGACGGATGCCCACCAGCCCATGTGTCTTCAGATACCCACCAGCCCATGTGTCTTCTAACTTTGTCTGAAGCTAACCTTGGTGGTCATCTCTGACCTTTCAAATGCAGCACTAACATGTTCCCTGATTTTCTTTCTTTTCTTCCACAAGTGCTGCAAATGTGGTCCATCAGTAGAGGGAACGGAGCACTTGTTGAGAGAGAGAGAGAGAGAGAGAGAGAGAGAGAGAGAGAGAGAGAGAGTTCAACATGGACATGTAAATATAAAATATTTGGCTCTCTTAACCACTTTTTCATGACACTGGGCTTACTGTTCAATCACAAGTTCAACTAAACTAAATAGATGGATAACAGTAGGGGTGGCATAGCTCAGTGGGTAGAGCAGTCGTCTGGCAATCGTAAGGTTGTAGGATGGATCCCTAGTCCTGCACATAGTGTGTCAAGGTGTCCTTGAGCAAGACACTGAACCCCTAACTGCTAACTTGGTTCACGTCGCTCTGGATAAGAGCGTCTGCTAAGTACCTGTAATGTAAAGTTTCAGACAGCCAAGTGAGTAGTCATTACCCAGATCTCTCTGTTGAATTCTAATAGGCTGACTCACACTACTATCTGCAAACATGGTATGTGGTCATCCTCCTTCTGACACACAGTAAATCTTAGACTGTATCTACCTGTTACATCTTTTACTTCTATTTGAGCTATCCCTCAAAACAATCCTAGTATTCACATTACATCATCGTTGCTCAGTAGGTAGGACAGTCATCTAGTAATCGGAGATTGGGGGTTCGATCCCCGACCCCTGCAGAAAGCGTCTTGAGGTGTCCTCACGCGAGATACTGAACCTCTATCTGCTCTGAGTGCCGGTTGGCATTTGTACTCACTGCTCCAATACAATGAGATGGGTTAAATACAGAGAACATAATCTACCAGCCAAGGTTGTGTGGTAAATAAAATAATTATATTCTGACCCTATTTTCTCAAACATTCCTGTCATTAATGTTCAGGGATCTGTTAAACGCAACATGCATGTACACAGATAAATGAATAATTTGGGTAAGGCACCGATACAACTGGACACCTCATCTTATCCTTAGCCCTTTAGCCCGTAAGAATAGAAAGGGTTTAGGTTTTATTCATTTGAACATTGGGAGTATTACTCAACATGATAAACTGGATCAGCTGAGAACCTTGCTAACCAGCTGATCATGACGTTGTGGCATTATCTAAACCTTAAGGTTAAGATGCATATTGACTCTGAGATAGGCTTGGATTATCACAACCTTTTTAGAATTAGTAGGTATTCAAGAGAAGGAGGCATGGCAATTTATACAAGAGCTTGTTTTACTTATACTGTTCTTAATGCATTCAAAAAAGGAAAAACTTTTTTTTGGGTCTTTGGCTGTATATGTGTGTATTGCAAAATTAATCTATTTAGGGTGGTTGGATTATGCAGACCCTCTGCTGCCCCCTCAGTTATGGAAAATATAGCTGATCTTATAAGTCCATGTAAAAAATAGAATTGATTTTATAAAAGAGGTATGTGGCAATATTGATCTTTCACAGACAAGTCATCTCCGATTTACTTCATTTTAACAAAGAGTAAATGAAATAAAGACTTTGGAGTTTTTGAGCTTGATTTTAATGGTCATTGTCCAATAGCTTGTTTTAAAAATACCTGGATATAAATACTATTTCCATGTATGGTGGCGAGATGGAATTTCAAATATTCTGATGAGCAGCCCTTCATTGATCTTTTTAAAAGTGATATTCATGCTGCTGATAAAATCCTAGATGTTGAATTAGCTCTCCTCTCTGAGGAACCATCACCTTAAAGTGAATGTGGGAGAAGTTTGAGGAAGCCATGGGGAAGGACTTTAGGTCAGCACCAAAGCCCTTCTGGAAAACCGTCTGGCACCTCAGGAGGAGAAAATGGGGAACTGTCCAAGCTGTTTATAATAAGGATGAGACTCTGTTGAGCTCAACTGAGGAGGTAATGAGACGATGGAAGGAGCACTTTGAGGAACTCCTGAACCCAACTAACCCACCCTTTAGGATAGAGACAGAGCTGGAGGATGATGGAGGATCAACATCAATTTCCCTGGAGGAGGTCACTGAGGTAGTCAAAAAACTCCACAGTGGTAAAGCCCCAGGGATTGATGAGATTTGTCCAGAAGTGCTGAAGGCTTTGAGTGTTGAGGGACTGTCATGGATGATGCGTATCTTCAACATTGCCTGGAATTCTGGGACAGTGCCTAAAGAGTGGCAGACAGGGGTGGTGATCCCAGTGTTCAAAAAAGGGGACCAGAGGGTGTGTGGTAATTACAGAGGCATCACATTACTCAGCCTCCCTGGAAAGGTCTACTCTAAAATGCTGGAAAGGAGAGTCAGGCCAATAGTTGAACCACAGATTGAGGAGGAACAATGTGGATTCTGTCCTGGTAGTGGAACAACAGACCAGCTCTTTATGCTTGCAAGGATCCTGGAGGGGGCCTGGGAGTATGTCCATCCAGTCTACATGTGTTTTATAGATCTGGAGAAGGCTTATGACCGAGTCCCCCGGGATATATTGTGGAAAGTTCTTAGGGAGTATAAGATAAGAGGATCACTACTCAGGGCCATCCAATCTCTCTATTCCCAAAGTGAGAGATGTGTCAGAGTTCTGGGTAGTAAGTCAGACTCTTTCCCAGTAGGGGTTGGTCTCTGTCAGGGTTACTCCTTATCACCTATCCTGTTTGTGATCTTCATGGGCATGATCTCCAGGTGTAGTCATGGAAGAGAGGGGTTTGCAATTCGGTGAACTTATGATTAAATCACTGCTTTTTGCAGATGATGTGGTTATGATGACATCATCGGACTCTGACCTCCAACACTCACTGGATCAGTTTGCAGCTGAGTGTGAAGCAGCTGGAATGAGGATTAGTACCTCTACATCTGAGACCATGGTTCTAAGCAGGACACCAGAGGATTGTCCAATCCGAGTAGGGAATGAGTCCTTACCCCAAGTGAGGGAGTGCAAGTATTTCGGGGTCTTGTTCTCAAGTGAGGGGAGAATGGAGCATGAGTTGGACCGGAAAATTGGAGCTGCTGGAGCGGTATTGCGCTCCCTTTACCAAACCACCATTACCAAGAGAGAGCTGAGCCAGAAGGCAAAGCTTTTGGTCTACCGGTCAATGTTTGTGGCCACTCTCTCCTATGGCCATGAAAGCTGGGTCATGACTGAAAGAACAAGATCACGGATACAAGCAGCTGAGATGAGGTTTCTTAGGAGGGTGTCTGGTGTCTCCCTTAGAGACAGAGTGAGAAGCTGCTAATAGAAAGGAGCCAGTTGAGGTGGTTCGGGCATCTAGTAAGGATGCCACCTGATCGTCTTCCAAAAGAGGTTTTTCCGGCACATCCAGCTGGGAGAAGGACACGGGGTAGACCAAGGACCAGATGGAGGGATTATATCTCCACACTGGCCTGGGAACGCTTTGAGATCCCCCAATCAGAGTTAGGGGATGTTGCAAGGGAAAGGAAAGCTTGGAGGTCCTGGCTGAAATCTGTTACCTCCGCGACCCGACACCGGATAAGCGGTTGACGATGGATGGATGGATTGATGGATGGATGGATGAATTAGCTCTTGACTGTTTTTGTAACTCTTTTGACTCTGTAGTTCATAAGTATGCACAGGGTTGTCGTAGCTCAGCGGTAGAGTATGTTTTTTAGGAAATAGTGAGCCAGATGTCACGTGTTACGTGATCTCCCATGCTCCATCTAGATTCATGTCCACCCCCATATTGTGGAGGTGGACATAAATCTAACCATGATAGGTAAAATGGACCTCTCAATTTATAAGAATGCACCTTTTAAAAAGCATAGAATAAAGATGAGATCAGGTCCCTGGTTATCAACAGAAATCCCTTTTTACTTAAAGAGAGAAATAAAGCTAGGGCTTTTGGTTGGCCTACCGGGGACTCTGGTCTATGGCTTGGTTTTACGGAGCTTAGAAACAAATACACATCTACAGTAAGCAGGGGCATCTCTTATTGCTATTTGTATTTAATTTCCATAGTCTATTCAAATTCTGGATGACAGTAAATTCTCTGAACCATAAGTCTTCCCCTTTATTTCCTACTCTCACCACAGCTGACGGGTGTTCAATATCAGACCATAAAGAGATTTTTGTAGCTTTTAACAAACATCTGCTGGTAACTTATGCAGGGCCCCGCTGTCTGCTATTGATCCTGACACTCATGTAATGCTAAGGCTTTATTTAACACCACAGCTTTTCTTCCCTGGTGACATGGCCAATGCAATAATAGCTGTCTACATAAATAAATCAGTTGATGAGGATAAACTTGACCAATACTTTTTAAAGATGGTTGCTTCAGTTGTAGGCAGTCACATAATGTACATCTAACCTTTCAATTTTAACGGGTGCAGTTCCTAAGGTGTGTATGGCTGCTTATGATTCTCCACTACATGGAATAACTGGCTTTAACAGTGATAGGCCCATCGCCAAACTATCTTGTTTAGCAAAATTACTTGAATCCCTAATTGAATCCTTGAGGAAGTGTCTTGCTCAAGGACACCTCGACATGCTATTTGCAGGATTGGGGATCGACCCTGCAACCTTCCGATTGCCAGACGACTGCTCTACCCACTGAGCTATGCCGCCCTTCAGCCCTTTACTGCAGAAGTTAGCTCTGCTATTAATTTGGCTGACTCGGATAACTTGGTAACTTGTTGCATCAAAATGGACATAACCTTAGAAATAATGAATTATGATTGTGGCTGAGAAAAAAACCTGAATACATACCAACGATTTAAAAAAAAAAAGGGCATAAGATGTTTGCAGATGTTTGCTGGATGGAACAGATCAACTGTAGATATGTTCTCCATGGCATGAGCGCTTACTTCCTGACTAAATGTCCCATGGAAGTGATAGGTCATGTTTTTATTATTATGTCCTATTTTCAGTACTCACCACTCGGTGGAACAAAGGACATACATTTTGCTTAAAGAAATGGTATTAACTAAATGCAGTAACAGCACAGTTATACTGATTGCTTTTTGTGTACGTGTATGTATAAACACACACATACCTTTTTGTTGTATATCTTCAATTTGCCTTATTTTATCTTTATCTCATACGTTTCTGTAATGGAGTTTCCCAGGCCAAATAATTTCACAGGACTGTGCTTGTACAACTGGAGTGACAATGAATGTCTTGAATCGTGTATTTATTTAATGTCGAGGTTAAATTTCATCGTAAGAATACAAATGACCATTTCCAACCCCAGCCAGAGGTCCATAGTTAGTGGCACATAATTGGCTAAGCCTCACATGGGTATAAACACCAGGTTGGATAAAGGATTCTGAGTTCACTTGTGTCCCCCTCCAGGTCGTGTGTGCGCTTGAGGTTAGGTGAACGGAAAATACGCTTGCTTCATTCTCCTCCAACGGCCAAGCACTGTGCCTTTCCTGTGAGACTGTGATGTGTGAAATAGTGAGGGGTAGTCATCATCATCAGTGATTTGGAGGAAACACGTGCTACGGATTCCTCCTTCCTGTCAACGTTCTAGAGGGGCATCAAAGTGACGGATCTAGTTATAGGCAACTCGGATGGGGGACAGGGAGCACAAATTTAGAAAAAAGAGGAAAAAAAAAGAATACAAATTAGCAAATAAATCTCTTTTTTAATTTGTGGTATTGACCTACACATATAATTGACTTGACTCATAGTGTTTGACCAAAACAGCATAGCTTGTTGGCATTTTTACGGCATGTTTCAGTACTTAAAAGCTTTGTGTGTCCATTATGCTTAATAAGGTCACATAGTTTTACTGTCTTACAAAATGCACTGAAGTCATATTGGTGATATCGTTTGTCTTTTATATTTTTATATTTACCATTGAGGTAATCCAAAAGTGACTAAAAGTAACCACACTACATTACTTTATAATTGTGACATTTTGAGTAAATTAATGAATACTCTTTTAATGGGTAATTTGTTATTATAATGGAATATATCTATAAAGTAACCCGCCCCACCCTGTATGTGCTTGCATTTGTATGTTTATAGTGTCCAGAGAGGACTCCAGCCAATCCTTGGCTTCTTGTCTAAACCTGCCCCCCTCACCCATGGACCCATCAGGAGATCGAATTCCAGGGAGAAACACTAACCATAGGTAAGCATCGACAATTTCTCTTGAATGGTATGCTCACTTTTTTTAAACCAGGCGGATTTTAAAGGTTGTTGGGCGTTCAGGGCAGTATAGTTGGATGGGTAGAGTGGTTGTCCGGCGATCGGAAGGTTGCAGGTTCGATCCCTGGTCCTGCAGAGAGCATGTCAAGGCATCCTTTAGTAAGATGCTGAACCTATAACTGCTCATCAAGCACCACATAATGGCCGCTCACTGCTCCTAGTCAATAGGATGGGTTAAATGCAAAGAATTGCAAATTACCTCTTGTGGGACTCATAACAGAATCTGAAATAAATAAAAGAATTCATTTGAAAAATGTTCTCCAGTCCATTAGATTTGCAAACTCTTTTGATTGTTTTAAGCGGATCCTATAAACCCATCTTGTCAAACAAGCCCTTTATAATCTTGTGGTGGTTGTTTTTTAGCTTGGTCTGTTTCTTTCTGTCATGTTAATCTTATGCATTTGGTAAATCGGGAGCTGCCGGAGGAGCCGGAGGTGAATAACTAATTTAGTGTATGATCTCATCCACTGTATTGTTGAAGTCCAAAAACTCATGGTCTCTGAGCAGTGACAGCTAATACACAGGTGCTTCTTGATAAGTTTAGCTACAGTATCAAAGAGAAATCTAAGGTCCATCCATCCATCCATTGTCAACCAATTATCTGAATCCGGGGCTGTGTAGCTTTAGGAACAAATGTATAAGCTAACATATGTATACTGTATAAGCTCTCCAAATAAATATGACAGAAGTTGTTTGGTTTTCGTCCTCCTGTTTTTCTGCCTAGCCATTTTGCAGCAAAATAGCGCTCTTAAGTTTTGGGTTTTGTACAGTAGTACCACCACCATGGTTGATTTCATATGTGATTGGATTTTCACCAATGGCTTCTACCCGATTCTCACGATAAGACACAGAAAAGGCACACAAACACACGTATTTATATTGTCATAGAGAAGCAGGTGTGCACACTAAAGACAGAAACAGACACATAGTCAGCTGCTTTACAAGATAGGGCTTATTTGATGTTATTGAGCCAGCAGGTAATAATGCCTTGTATTTCTAGTGATATCATTTGCTGATGTATTGGACATACCAGCAGATGATTATTACTCTGCTTTCGGTGGTCTTCCCTCTGCTGCTGGGCAGAATTTACAATAATACCCGTCTCATCTGAAGAATAAATATATCTATCCATCTTTTCCCCTTTAAACAGAATGGCTATGATCTTCTCTGTTTGCAGAGACACTGCAGGTTAAACTGTGAGTGATTTTGAAGTAGGAGTTGAGGATTTATAGTACACCATAGAGACCTTGGCCTCAGCTCACCCTCTTTCTTGCCAAGAGAGCTAAAAGCCGTTTTTATCATAGAACACTTTGAACATCTCTCTTAAGAGGGAGACATTTTCACTGTCGAGACATAGATAGTGAATTATCCAAGATTTATGCAATCATATAATCATAAATATTAATTATGTTCAACCTGACTTTTTTCCCCCTCTCAATTTATTGGTAGTTTTATTTATGGAGTCCCACTCCTTCACTTACTTTTGAAAGCCCAGCAGTGACTAACATACTCAAACACACACATAATTATTGCATTTGTGTTTATATTTTCTTTGTTTTGACCTCATCAATCTTGACAGGTGAAAATGGTATTCTTGTCTACTCGTTTTCCTGTATTTGAATGAGTTTTCATGGGGTAGATGCTTTTACTTCAGGCTAGAAATGCCAAGACATAGGGAGAACAGTTCATCCATTTCAATTGAATCAGAGACCTTATGCCACGGTATTGTAAGATTCTTTTGGAAAAGTAACGAGATAGTGGATCTTTTTTTGTTTGTGTTAGATTAAAAAAAAGTATTTTGTCAGGGTCAGTGAACAGGGAACATAAGAAAATGATTACATTTTCCTTTTTAATTTTTTTCAGCTTAAGGGTGAAGTTGTTATTATTTTTTGCTGTTCTTGGTTTCCATCTAGGTGTATGACACCAGACTCCCTTGGTCTCACACGCACACGCACGCTTGTACGCACATTTGCACACTCGCAGATATCTTGGATTCTCTCACTTTATAGATTGTCTGTAATAGACTACCACAATGTAAGTCTCTTAGGTGACTGTCATTTTAGAAATGTTCAGATGTTTCCCATAGGGCCTGAATTAATCGGTGTATGATGCATTTGTGTTTGGGCTTTGCAAGCAACTGAGACATCCAAACATTTTGTCTCAGATGTTTTCAAACCCCAAAAGACAGTGGACAAAAGTTGGTCCACTCCAAGGATCCGGTCCCCTGTCACAAACATAGTAATATAGTGTGTGCTGTTTTTGAATTTTGAATAAACTTTAATAACCTTTTAATGTAATTATTCTTCAGTTTACGTCATGGATAAGACAATATTTGTATGCATATATAATGCATATAATTGTATGTATATATAATGCAATGATAATGTATACATACACACACACATACACACACACAAACATACACATACAAAATTAGTTAAAGACAACAATGTTCCTTCTTTCCTATGTCACATCTACCAATGGTAAGTTTGCAGTCAAGTCTCTCCAGTATTCTCAATCAGCAGCCGTCCTGCCAATATTCCCTATTGTCCGCTGCCTTCTTCCTCTGACCTTTCCCTCTGTTAGTGTCTCCTGTATCTTATCGCATCTTATCAAATGACCAGAGTATTGCATTTTACTCTTCACTATGGTATTTTTAAGGAATCTACCACTTTCTTTTGCCGTTTTAGTATGTCATCATTTGTCACAAGCTGTCTATGGAACTTTAACATTTTTCTATACATCCACATCTCAAAGGCCTTTATCTTCGTCTACATTTATTTACTAGATGTCCAGGTTTTACTTACATACAAGAAGATTGATATTACATAACATCTTATCATTCTTTCTCTGTTTCCTTTTTAAGGCGTCTTGATTTGAGAACAGCTCTCATGTTTATAAACGTTTTTCTTGCCATTTCAATTCTTCTCCTGCCGGATCTCTGTTTCACACCTTCCATCATCTGCTATTGTCTGGCCATGATATTGGGATGTTTTCACTTGCTTTAAGGTTTTACCTCTCTTGTTCCCATTCCTACTCTAAAATCAGTATGTAAATCCCTTAATTTCCACTTCTCTTCAGAAAAAACCCCCACTTTTGCCATGTGACTCATTAATTGATAAATAATTGCAAATTGTTCTATGCTCTGAACATTCTTGAGCATTTTTTTTCTTTGGTAGTGTTATGAAAACAGAGTATTATACATCATGTGGAAAGTAACTAGTTTTATATACATCATTACGTATATCCTTTACGCCTTAAGAGCCTTTAGATGTTCTATTTAAAAAATGTCTGCATCTGAAGCTTTTCCTAACTGGATCACTTTTATTGCTTGTTCTATTTCACTCCACCGTGAATCTGGTCCTTCATCTCCATTGATCTCAACTGGCTCTATCCTATTAGAATCACCATAGAGTTCTTTGATGTATTCCTCCCATCTTATTGCAACCTCTATCTTGTCAAACAGCAATTTTCCTTTCTTATCTTTTATACATCCAATATTTTTCTTAATGCCTCTCTTCTTCTTAGTTATCTTCTTCACCTTATCATGCATTTCTCTAATCTTATGTTCATTTTCTAAGTCCTCTATTTCTTGACACAGATCATTGTACCATTCCTTTTTTTCTTTCTCTACATTCCTTTTTTATATCCCTGTCAATCTGTTTAAATTTAGGGTCATTTTTCTTTGGTCTTTTTTCTGTAATCATATCTAGGATTTCTTGTGTCATCCATGGCTTGTCTTTTCTAATCCTTTTCTTTGGTAAAACACTGGCCTCTGCTCCATGAATGTTCTCTTTTAGACAATGTCATTAATGGTCGATCCAACTGGTATCGTCCTCCGACTGTTCATTTTCCTCAATCATCAGTAAGTCAAATCTGTTCTTAACTTCCACGGGGAAGCGCTCTCTGTAACATCTTGTTTTAAAAAGTTAAGCCCATATTTTTGGGTATTTGACTTTTCCTTGGAATTTTCGATTCAATATTTATCTTTGCAATGAGCAAACACTGATCTGATATAATGTCTGCTCCAGGATATGTTTTAGCGTTCTTGACAGGATTTCGGAACCTTTTCTTTGCCAAGATATAATCAATCTGGTTTCTACTCCTGTCTCCTGGGGTCGTTTATGTGTATAGCCTTTTGTGTTGTTGGAAAAGTGTGTTGGTAATATTAAGGTTTTCTTCTTGATAAAACTGCATCAGTATTTCCCCGCGATCATTACTTTACCTGAAGCCGAATTTTCCTGTGATTTCATCTGTAATTTCCCCACCTACTTTCTCATTACATTACATTACAAGCATTTAGCAGACCCTCTTATCCAGAGCGACGAACAAGTGCACATAGGGTCAAGGTACAGAGGATACTGGAGCAACTCTAGAAGCTAGATAACAATCCTAGTGCCATCATAAGACTCCGATGCAGCATCAACTAAGAAACATAAACCTAAAATAAACTAATAAGATTTCATGTGCCTAAACCAAGTACGTAAAAATCATTAAAATCACCTGTAATGATGAGTACATTTGCTCCTTTTACTTCTTTTAAACATCCACTAATTTTGTTGTTGAACATATCCACCTCACTGTCACTGTGGTCTTGTGTAGATGCATGCACCTGAATGATGACAACATCATGGCTTTCCTTCAACCTTTATCATTACTACCCTGTCAAACTTTACAGTGTAGCCCTGTACTGATCTTGACAAAGACTTTTTCATTATAATTTCTCCTCCCTTCTCGTGACTCATGCCACCAGAGAAATATATCACATGTTTTTCTTTGTCAACAATGACAGAATCTGCCAATAGAGTCTCTGCAACTCTCATAATATTTATATTCATTTTACTCATTTCCTATAGGGAGTCATCTAGTTTACCAAGCTGGTAGAGTGTTTGAATATTCCATGATGGAATTTTTTAGGGTTGTCCACATCCGTTCATGTTGATCACTTTTTAAGATTGTAACCTCTCCAAATAATTTGGGTTTAAATCGTCAAGCAGCACGAGGATGACATGGAAATTCCTGTTCCCTGTCGCTCTTATTGAAGTGAACCCAGTCTTCAAATCTTTTCTGACTAATCACTGGAAAGCACGACTAACAATGGGATGATATTCAGGCCATACAATACTTCTGCATCGTAGTGTGGCTGAGTGAGCCACATACACTTTGCAGGTTACACTTTCAGAGCCATTTCACCCATTGAGGTGGGGACATCCGTCTCTTCCACTGATCCTGACTTCATGCACTCAGGGTAGATGTCCCTCCTGCCACAGCAGCCTAGACTGATGTCCCTCACTTAGTTTAGCACCAGAGGTGAATGGAGGTCCCGGGGTATGGCCACTGGAGTACACAACCAGCTGCTAGGAGCCATAAGTGAGAGTTGAGGATTTTCTTGAGTGACAAAGCAGGAAAAGTATTTAAAAGTGTTGCTAAAGGTCTCATGAAGGTCCTATATTATCATTACAATGGTGATATTGGGCAGAGGTGGCTCAGAGGTAGAGCGCGTGCCTCCAAGTCAGGCGCAGGGAGTTTGATCCCACTGTGGGGCATCAGGAAAGGGCATCTGGCCTTAATCCCCATGCTTGGTAAATGTAAGACGTATGACATAAAGCAATTTGAGTGGTTGCTAGACTAGAAAAGCACTATATAGGAATAATTCCATTTACCATTTAAAAGCTGTCTTCATGTGCCTCAAGAGACTAATACCCACAGTATTTCAGATTACCCCTTAGCTCTTAATCCAATAAAAGAACCAGTTTGTCAAAATGGTTCACATTTAAAGTGTGATTACTTTCAAGAGAACCTACTAAAATACAAGGAGAGGATTTACCCTTTTTTTCCTAAAACATGTTAATATCGCAGAATTTTCTGTTTAAATTTTTTCAATTTCAAATTTAATTCAAGTGGAGAGGAGGAACACTTTGAGAGACTGTGGATGGACCAAAGCAGATTTTGTCAATAATTCTGAAAAAAGAAAGCACTAGTTTTGTTCTCGAGGACCTCCTTCAGCATGTTTTGGCTCAAGAGGTAGAACGGATTTGTCTAGTAATCATAACTTCACTGATTCAATCCCTGGCTCCTTCAGAAAACACATTGAAGTGTCCTTGAGCCAGCCATTGAACCTCTAGCCATTCCCTGGGCCCTGCAGCTACCCACTGCTCCTATACAATAAGATGGCTTAAAAGTATTGGAAAGATGTCATTGTAGGGATACAATGACCAAATAATGTGGCTCTCCTTCCGTCATAAACTTGATCCCCCTTTGGATTGACAGGTGATATTATCCATCCTTGAGTCTGAAAATGCAAGTGTGTGTCAATGCTTTTGTAATGACAAAAAACACATCACAAATGAGATGTGACAATTTTTTGCCATTTTGTGTATTGAATTTTAATATTTGTTTTATTCAGGGACACTGACCTGTCCTTATGTCTTGATGCATGCTCAATAATCCAGGTAGGGAAATCACAAAAAGAGGTGAATCTGTTCAACTGGATCAGAAGTTTATTAAGAAACGTTTCGTCACTCACCAGGTGACTTCTTCAGTCTGATGTTTGTTTTCAGCTCAAACTTCTGATCCAGTTGAACAGATTCTCCTCTTTTTGTGACCTGTCCTTATTTTCTTCTGTGGAAATTAACTTTTGACATTTTCAATGTAGTTTGCTTGTTGCTATGGTAATACCAGTCTGCCTGCACAGTGTTAGTTCTCCTCTCCCTCTGCTGTCCTTTTTTCAACTTCCCTCCTTTCATGGCTGTTGATTACTATGCAGAAGACACACTGTCCAAGGAGAGGGCATGCAAACACTTGTCCTAGGTAGTCAATATTCAGTGGACACTCAGTGGTAGAGACAGGCCTTGCTTCTCTCTCTGTGGATCTCTCTCAACCACGTTTATTTCTCTCTCTCTCTCTCTCCTCACCTTTCTTTTCCCTTTATCTTTCTCACTTTCTCCCACTCTCACTCTAGCCTTTTTCTCTCCTCTTTATTTTGCACCGTCTCCTTTTTCTGTACATGATACATCCAAGTATTGAGATAATTATGTGAACTTTTTTCCCTGTGTGCTCAATATCTCCCATTTGTGATTTATAGAGGTTAATGTTATGGAAAATATTGCTATCTATTGATTTTGCATATTTTTGGCCATGAAATATATAACAGTTGCTGACATGTTGCCAGTTTTTCACCAACAGTAATTAGGCATCAGATAATTTTGCTTTCTGACTATCCTCCTTTTATATACATTGGGTGTGTGTTTACCACCAAGGGTTCCCCATTGAGAGGCTCAGCCAAGTCCGTACTCGGTCATATTACATTTAATAAATCGATTATAGAATCACCACTGTAGAGATAGCTTTGTAGATTCTTAAAAGGAAATTTCACCTATAGTTTTGTGTATGTGCTATTAGTACTGATGAGTGATGTAGTTGACTGCTACATTGACAGAGACTGTGTCCTAGTCCTGCTCACAGTGTTTCCCACAGCACTTTCACATACCACAATGCATTGCTGCATGATAGCTTCTGTATTGTCATCTATAAAATCCTCTAGGCGAGTGTCCTAGGATGTCTTTTTATCATTAGAAACAATGTGTGGTTGAGCAGAAAAGGATGTGTGTGGTCGTTGTTGTTTTAAAAAAAAGGCTCTTCAGAGTATATTGGTGTTGGCTTACAAACCCTGCAAAGTTAAAGTTTTTCTGGGGGCCAACTGACCTGCTGGTGTTTTTCATTTGCTACCCTGTTACAGATATACAGATATAAGGTTGAAATTGGTGAATTTTCCCTTTAAGCCCTTTTGGGACAGGCTGGTATGAATAAATGACTGACTAAATATACAGGCTCTGGGGGAATATACTACCCCTTTCTACCCCTGTTTACTACCCCTCTCTTATACAAGGTCACTTCTGCCATCAGTATTTTTCTGTGAGTATAGCTAGCTCTTGTCCATAGCTTCTTATTTATGTCACTCTCATTATATTGAGATATATTTTTTTGTTTAATGGCTCGATCCTGTCACTAACTATCAAGTTTAGGTGCAGGATTCCCACTGAGGTCAGTTATGAGAAAAGGTGTATCTCATCACAGCTCTGCAAAGTGCTTTGGATATGGATACCCACTTGAGTGACAGGTGCTGTCCTATTTAGATGGTGACATTCAGATGAAGACAATGTCATCTGTTCATTTTATTTTCATTCTCATTTTTTCTTGAGCAGAAGACACTAAAAGTTGTGTTCTTTTTTTGGGTAGTTTTTGTAGGCAATCTGACTTGGTATCTGTCAGATGGAGAGAGAGAGAGAGAGAGGACTGCGGACACGATTCACTGAAAGGGGGAGCAGCCCATCCCTGTTTTCATGTGCTTTTAATTTCAATGTATTGGTTGTCAGTCATGCTCAAATCAGTAAAGTATTTAGAGATCACACAGCCGTGTAGATAAATGTAGAGAACCCAGCTTGAGATTTGGAGGAAACCTGCTGTTACACGAGGCCAAATCAAATACAGAGTATTGCTCACTCAGCTGAACCCCAATGGAGACATAAAGAGCTCAGCGGTATATAACTCAGTGGAATACTTGAATATTTGCTCAGTAAGACATACATACACAGACACCTGCTCTACACACTGGAGCACATATGCACCAATAATGCCATGAGGATTCTTCTGTTGTTGCTTTTTTAAAAATTAAATCATGATGGAATCTTGTTCAGTGGTCAGCAACTTACCATAGGGTACACCAAATGCAATTTACATCCATCCATCCATCCGTCCATCCATCGTCAACTGCTTATCCAGGGCTGGGTCACAGAGGTAGCAGATTTCAGCCAGTAACTCCAAGCTTTCCTTTCCCATGCCAATGTGGCAAGGGAAAGGCAGGTGTAGAGATATAATCCCTCCATCTGGTCCTCGGTCTACCCCGTGGCCTCCTCCCAGCTGGATGTGCCTGGAACACTTCATTAGGGAGGCAACTAGGTGGCATCCTTATTAAGTCAAGTCAAGTCAATTATGTTTTTATAATTCATTTTCACAAAATAGATGCCTGAACCCCCTCAATTGGGTCCTTTCTACTTGAAGGAGCACCAGCTCTACTCTGAGTTCCTCAGAGTTCCTCATTGAGGACTGAATTTCTCATCCTTTCTCTAAGGGGGATGACAGCCACCCTCCTGAGAAATCCCATGTATCCACGATCTTGTCATGTTGGTCATGACCCAACTTTCATGGTCATAGGTGAGAGTAGGAACAAACAATGATCAGTAGATCAACAGCTTTGGCTTCTAGCTCAGCTCTCTCTTGGTATCATGGTTTGGTAAAGGGAGCGCAATACCACTCAAGCAGCTGCAATTCTCTGGTCCAACTCATGTTCCATCTCTCTTCACTTGAGAACAAAACCCCGAGATACATGAACTCCCTCAATTGAGATTAGGTCACATTCCCTACTTTGATTGGGCAGTCTCCCGGTTTCCTTCTGAGAACCATGGTTTCAGATTCAGAAGTGCTGATCCTCATCCAAGCCTCCTCACACTTGGCTGCGAACTGATCCAGTGAGTATTGAAGGTCACAGATCGATGATGCCATCAGAACCACATTGCCTCTAAAACGTAGTGATGCAATCCTTAGTCCATTGAACTTCAACCCCTCTCTTCCACAATTATGTCTCAAGATCCTCACAATTTGCCTCACAAACAGGATAGGTGACAAGGAACAGCCCTGACAGAGGCCAACGCCCTCGGAATGGGTCTGACTTACTACCTAGAACCTGAACACAGCTCTCACTTTGGGCATAAAGAGATTGGATTGCCCTGGTTATTGACCCCCTCACCCAATACTCCCACAATATCGATCTTAGGACCAGGGACTCGGTCATACGCCTTCTCCAGATCTACAAAACACATGTAGACTGGATGGGCATACTCCCAGACCCCCTCCAGGATCCTTGAGAGTATAAAGACCTGGTCTGTTGTTCCACGACCAGGACGGAATCCACATTGTTCCTCTTCAATCTGTGGTTCAACTATTGGCCTGACTCTCCTTTCCAGCACCTTAGAGTAGACCTTTCCAGGGAGGCTGAGTAATGTGATGCCTCTGTAATTACCACACACCCTCTGGTCCCCTTTTTTGAACACTGGGACCACCACCCCTGTCTGCCACTCTTTAGGCACTGTCCCAGAATTCCAGGCAATGTTGAAGAGACGTGTCATCCATGACAGTCCCTCAACACCCAAAGCCTTCAGCATCTCTGGACGGATCTCATCAATCCCTGGGGCTTTACCACTGTGGAGTTTTTTGACTGGATGATATTTTTTTAATGTGTTTTGATTCTGTTTTATTCTCAGCTCTGGACCGCTGAGTTTGCTGTCTGAATGACAAATGTACTCTCGATATTAACAGAGAGACCTTAAACCTTGAACCATAAACAGATTGACATTATAAAATATCAATGAGCATTAGTCTTCTACTAACACTGACAAACGCCAGGATTTGAAGATTTGTTACCATAGCAGTCTAGCAAACATTCACCTTTCACCTATAGGCCCAAAAACCTTGTTTTATGTGATTGTGAATTGGTCGGATGATAATGAGTTGACTAAATAAGGTTAATCCATTATTCCTACCCGTCCAGTGACTTTCTCATCGCAGCCATGTTGGCTCAAAATCTGGCTATGGATATGTGTAGCAACCAGTGGTTTATTTTAGGGCAACGTATGGGGGGGGATAGAGACATATCAAAATGTGAAGCGAATTAAGAAAAGTAATAAAGTAAAGAGAAAAGTTAGTAAGGGCAGTAAGACAGTACATAAAACAACAGACATAGTTCAGCAGGTACAGTAAATCATGACCTAGATTGGCTAGTTGTTGTTGTCCCTCGCCCAAGAGATTATCTTGGATGAGAAAGAGTTCCAAGCTTGTACAGTCACTGGTTGCGCCTTGTTTAGCCACACAGTTTTATGTTCCAGTTTGACAATGTTAACCAGGGTATGGATCCAGAATGATTTCATACACATATCTGGAGTAAACCAGTTTTTTCAATATTCTTTCATTTGCAGCAGTAAACCATGCAAAACAACTAAATAGTTTCTCAAGTCATCTTGCCCGGTCATGAACAAGGATGTTTCCCTTAGAGGCTTTAAGCACAGATATTTCTTTAACCTATTCACACAAAAAGAGACTGAAGATGTCCCCCTTATGAGTAATGAAAAGTTCCTTTCAATCAATGCTGTATCCAGATGAAGCGATAGAGCTTTTTGTGATTTCCTGGCCCTTACCCTTACCTGGATTATTAAGTATGAACAAGACAATGATTCATTTGATCACATAACGAAGCTATTTATTACGTCTGTGTATATGTGTATACTAATAGATTCCCTTATCAGTCCCACAAGAGGAAATGTGGAATTCTCTGCATTTTAACCCATCCTATTGTATAGGAACAGTGAGATGCGACTGTATGGCGCTCAGGGAGCGTTTAGGGGTTCAGTGTCTTGCTCAAGGACACCTCGACATGCTACGTGCAGGACTGGTGATCAAACCTGTAACCTTCTGATTGGCTAGAGCACACGTCTGAACTCCAGTCAC
>OMLC01101552.1:0-10586 GCA_900302585.1 Regalecus glesne | reverse complement strand
TAAGGATGCTCATAGATGTACATGGTACCAGAGCACCTTAGGGCAAATCAATGATAGATTTTGTAATTGTATCATGTGATTTAATGCCACTTATTTTGGACACTCGGGTGAAGAGAGGAGCAGAGCTGTCAACTGACCACCATCTAGTGGTGAGTTGGGTCGGGTGGAGAGGGAAGCCTCAGGACAGACCTGGTAAGCCCAAACGTATAGTGCAGGTGAACTGGGAACTCTTGGAGGAGGACTCTGTCAAGAAGACCATCGACTCCCACCTACAGCCGAGCTTTTCTGGCATCCCTGTAGAGGTTGGGGACATTGAACCAGAGTGGGCTATGTTCAAAGCTTCCATTACTGAAGCTGCAACTGTGAGCTGTGGTCTCAAGGTCATAGGTGCCTCAAGGGGTGGTAACCCACCAACACCCTGGTAAACACCAGCAGTTAGGGAAGCTGTCCGACTGAAGAAGGAGGCCTTCCGGGATAAGTTATCCAGGGAGACTCCAGAGACAGTTGCAGGGTACAAACAGGCCCGAAGGACGGCAGCCTCAGTAGTGAACGAGGCAAAGCAACGAGTGTGGGAGGAGTTCGGGGAAGCCATGGAGAAGGACTTTAGGTCAGCACCAAAGCGCTTCTGGAAAACCGTCCGGCACCTCAGGAGGGGAAATCGGGGAACTGTCCAAGCGGTTTATAGTAAGGATGGGACGCTGTTGAGCTTAACTGAGGAGGTAATGGGACGATGGAAGGAACACTTGCCCTAACTGCTGGTGTCCACCAGGGTGTTCGTGGATTACCACCCCTTGAGGCACCTATGTCCTTGAGACCACAGCTCACAATTGCAGCCTCAGTAATGGAAGCTTTGAACATAGCCCACTCTGGTTCAATGTCCCCAACCTCTACAGGGATGCCAGAAAAGCTCTGCTGTAGGTGGGAGTTGAAGGTCTTATGCCCAAAGTGAGAGTTGTGTTAGAGTTCTGGGTAGTAAGTCAGATTCTTTCCCAGTAGGGGTTGGTCTCCATCAGGGTTGCTCCTTATCACCTATCCTGTTTGTGATCTTCATGGACAGGATCTCCAGGCGTAGTCATGGAAGAGAGGGGTTGCAATTCGGTGAGCTTGTCATTAAATCGCTACTTTTTGCAGATGATGTGGTTCTGTTGACATCATCAGTCTCTGACCTCCAACACTCACTGGATCAGTTTGCAGCTGAGTGTGAAGCAGCTGGAATTAGGATTAGTACCTCTAAATCTGAGACCATGGTTCTAGGCAGGACACCAGACGAATGTCCAATCCGAGTAGGGAATGAGTTCTTACCCCAAGTGAGGGAGTTCAAGTATCTGGGGGTCTTTTTCTCAAGTGAGGGGAGAATGGAGCATGAGCTGGACCGGAGAAATGGAGCTGCTAGAGCAGTATTGCGCTCCCTTTACCAAACCATTGTTACCAAGAGAGAGCTGAGCCAGAAGGCAAAGCTTTTGATCTACCGGTCAATGTTTGTGCCCACTCTTTCCTATGGCCATGAAAGCTGGGTCATGACTGAAAGAACAAGATCACGGATACAAGCAGCTGAGATGAGGTTTCTTAGGAGGGCGTCTGGTGTCTCTCTTAGATATAGGGTGAGAAGCTCAGACATACGTGAGGGACTCGGAGTAGAGCCACTGGTCCTACAAATAGAAAGGAGCCGGTTGAGGTGGTTCGGGCATCTAGTAAGGATGCCACCTGATCGCCTCCCAAAGGAGGTTTTTCAGGCACGTCCAGCTGGGAGAAGGCCACGGGGTAGACCAAGGACCAGATGGAGGGATTATAACTCCACAATGGCCTGGGAACGCCTTGAGATCCCCCGATCAGAGCTAGTGGATGTTGCAAGGGAAAGGAAATCTTGGAGGTTCCGTCTGAAATCTGCTACTTCCGCGACCCGACACCGGATAAGCGGTTGACGACGATGGACGATGGATGGATAAAATATGAACCCAGAGAGAACAACGGTGAAGCAGATACTTTGTTGAGGATACCACTGGATGTTGAGTCACTGATGAGAAAGTGCACCAACGAACTGACGCCGAACACTATCAATGCTACCATACTGCTCCTATACAATAAATAAAATACAGAGAAATCCAAATTTCCCCGTGTAGGACCGATAAGGGATTCATTCTTTTCAATAAATCGTGTTGGTTCCTTTATTGAACATGTTTGAAGAATCACTTGAGAGGGGAGAGCTGCCGCCATCAAAACAAATGCACTTATCACGTAAATATTAAAACTAGGAAAGACCCCCAAAAAGTGTGAATCCTACCATCCCATTTCCCTGATATATAATGATAGGAAAATAATAGGCAAATCTTTTGACAGAAGGTTAGAGAAACACTTACCAGATTTAAAATCACACCTTCAATAGAATCCATTATACCAACTAACTATAAGCCAGTGATTGAGTCAGTAATAGAATCTATTAACAAATGGAAATCTTTGCCACTTTCCATGATAGGATGTTGTACCGTTCTGAAGAGGAATTTTCTTCCTAATTTCCTGTACCTTTTCTAATCCATCCCACTTATCCCCCTTGGTAGTTTTGTTGATAAAATGAAAAAAAACCTTTTTGCAATTTTATTTGGAAGGATAGATGCTCAAGACTGCACATGACCCTGCTGTACTTACCCTATGACAGAGGTGGGTTAAAGCTCCCTCTCCTCCAGGGATACTATTGGGCTGCTCAACTAAAAGCAGCCTCATATTGGTTTGAACATCAGTCACCACTGCACTGGATAAGGATGGAGGGAATCACAACTTCTAGATCCCCCTATACCTCCTTATTGATTCTGCAAATTGAGCTACTCTGGAAAAGCACATCCCAAATCCTTCTCATAGAAATACACTGATGGTATGGCACGTGGTGTTAAATTATCTTGGGGTAAATGCTCTACTATCCCAATTCTCCCCTCTTTGGGGGAAACACAAACTTTGCACCAGGTACTAATGAACTTGGTTTTAAGTTATGGACAGACAGAGGTATCAGTAAGATTTCAGATCTGTACAAGAATGATAATCTTCTAAGTCTTACTGAGATCAAGCAAAGGTATGAGCCTTTGTTTTGAGCCTAAATACTTTTTCAAGTATCTTCAGATAAAAAGCTTCATAACAAGACACAGTAATCTTTAAATCATTCCTCATAAAATTCTTTGGAAAAGATGTTACATTACATTACAGGCATTTAGCAGGCCCTCTTATCTAGAGCAATGTACAACTGCATGGGGTCAAGGTACAAAAGATACTGAATAATCTTATTAGCTGGATTCATCTCAACATGTTATCAAATTATTGGGGTGCAACCAAATAATCTTCAAAGGATTAAAGATTACCATAGTGGTGAGACCTAAATGGAGAGATCACTGTAGAACAATAGGAGGATATATGTTTCTAATGCCGAGTGCAAATAATGAATACAAGGTTTAAACTCAAGAAGTACAAATGGTTGATTAGAAGAAAGAAAGAAATATTCCCTCATCAGTCCGCAGTGGGAAATTTGGATTTCTCTGCCTTTTAACCCTTCCTATTGTATAGGAGCAGTGAGCTGCCAAATTTTGGCGCTCAGAGAAGAGTTAGGGGTTCAGTGTCTTGCCAAGGGCACCTCGACATGCTTTCAGCAAGATCGGGGATTGATCCTATAACCTTCTAATTATGAGACAACCGCTCTGCCCACTGACCTATGCCACCCCAAGACCATACTTTACTCCAGAAACATTGCGTTCTACGTTTCCACCCCAATATACTAGATAGTTGTCTCAAATGTGGTATACCAAAAGGTAGTCCTCTTTCATTGCCTATGGCAAGGCACCCTCTTTCAAGACTTTTGGAAAGAGTTTATTTCAATTGCATCCATCTTTATAAAGGAACAACTTCCACTCTGCCCCATGCTTTGTATTTTTGGTTGTTTTCCAGTAAGTTGTATGCTTAAAATAGTACTAAGAAGATGATCGTATTCGCTCTTCTATAAGCTAAAAATAAAATTGTAATATCTTCTGTTCAGAGAGCAAACAAGTGAATCTTGGTTGATAGGCTAATGCAATACATTGCATTAAAAAACGTACTTATGTTATTAAAGTGAAATATAACACATTTGCAAAGATTTGCGGAGGGAGGTTATTTCCTGACAGCTTTTTAGTCTAGTGTTCTTGTTTTGTTTTGTTGCTTTTTGTTTTTCTCATTGATAAAACTATGTAATAACGGGAATCATATGTGGGATACAATTGACATCCACCTAAGCATGCATATGTGTGTAAATAGTTTTTATGCTTTACTTCCTTATAAAAAATTATGTAATAGTCAGTTACAAAACCATTAATATACCACTAATACCTGTATGTACTTTATTTCTTCAAGTCCCTCTTTATACTTATTGATACAAAAGGTGTGACAATATAGAAAGATATTATATTCAGACTCCTCATTTAAATGAATTAGCATCTGTTGTCAACTCATCTGTCTTTGGTAGCTTGCTTTACATAAGTGGCCTATTTTACGTGTCATGATTAGTCCCCACATTGTGGAGTTGTACACGACCTTAGATGAAGCTTGGGGGATTAAGGCCATATGCCCTTTCTGATGCCTCGCAGTGGGTTTGCACCTGCTGTTTCTGGCTCATCAGATCCTGAAGCAGGGTCTCTAACCACTGAGCTACCATAAACCTTTTTGCTGGATTTACGTGAGCCATGCTTATTCACTCACACAAATATATGCAGTGATGCATGCATGTACAGAGTCAATAATGCACCAATGCATAAACACACACACACGAAACACACCTGCAACTTAACAGTCAGTAGTTTCATGAGAATGATGGAAGATGAATATCTTGGAGATGTTTTATTGTGTTGCAATCATGATAATGATTCAGAAATATGATAAGATGTCACTTCTCATCACTGTATATCAGAAAAGATGGATTTCATACCTAAAACATTTCTAGATTGTGGAATTGGTGCTAAGAAACAATCCTGCAGTTAAAGACTAAAAGAAAAGAAAGAAGCAGTACAACACAGTGGGAAATACCAACCTTTCTTGTTTGCTGTGTCCCCAGTGTGGAAAGGCAGTGAACAGAAGAAGAGAGAAAAGAGTCATTGAAACGCTTGATTTACCATCTATTAGCAGTAAGATCATCACAATGCAGCAACCAAAAGCTATATCAAATGTATCAAGGACATAAATTCAACACAACACTCCCCACCTGGAAATAGAAAAAAATTAAAAGTGACTTGACAAAAACATATTATCATTAGATTTGAACAAAACAGCATGAGGAAATTATATTATAAACAGTTAAGTACAAGTGATGATAGATAATGTCATCATATGAAGAGTATGTGAAAATTAATTTCTTGGTATGTTAATTGACCACAGGATTCCGCAGGTAGAGCTGTCACCTGGAGATAAGAAGGTTGCAGGTTCATTCTATGCACCTGCAGAAAAGCATGTCAAGGTGTCTTTGAGCAAGACACTGTTCCCCTAACTCAGTCCTTCTCAAATAGTGGGGACGGCCCCCCCACAGGGGGGCTTGGTGTAATGCCAGGTTGGGTGCGTGTGACCCATGAACATGCTTTTTTTGCCGTACTAGAATAAAGTATAATTGCACATCCACTACAGTAGTTGGCAGTGGCGCTCTCATTGTCAGAGTGTGGGCAGGGAGTAGTAGCTCTATGGTGTACTTTTTTTTTTGCACCAAGCAAGCGATATGAAGTGCAGTAAACAAACCCTCAAGAGACAACATAAAAATATTTTTAACAGGGATCAGGGATGAAAAGAAAGGTGTAGAGAGACGAGGATAATGAGACAAAAGAAAGTCACCCGAAAGCTAAGACGAGGAAATATGACGAAGCGTATGTAGTGCTTGGCTTCACTGGGACTATAGTGTGTCTGGAAATGCTGGCATCGGACAGCATGAAGCCAAATAAATTAAGGTGGCACTTAAAGATATTACACCCCAATCACGCAGATAAGCCGCTTGAGCTTTTTCAGCGAAAATGTGCCGAATATGACCCTAAGCCTGCAAAATGTGCTAATTGTAGCCATTAATCCTGACTTCCTCATTTTGATTTAAAAAAGAAAGGAAAAATCAGCACAAATTGCTTTGATTTTTGTTTTGTAGGTTAAAGTGTTTTATATATTGTGCTGCTGAGTTAATGTTGCTGTACTGAATTTGAATTTGTTATTATTTATTGTTTTTATTTACTTTTATTTTTTAGTATCAGATGGTCTTTATACTATTCAGGAACTGCCCAAGGTGAGAGACATCGGGCAGGTGTAGGGATTCTCATAGGTGTAGGCCCTCTCCGGCTGAGGGCCGCTATATTGGAATTTAACCCTATAGATGAAAGAGTAGTCCCTACGCTTTAGGATTATGGGAGGAAAAACTTCGACTGTTGTCTGTGCCTATGCACCAAACAGTACTTCAGAGTATTCAACCTTTTTGGAGACCCTGGTTGGAGTCCTGAATGGTGCTCCTGTAGGGGACTCTATCATTTTACTGGGAGACTTCAATGCACATGTGGGTAATGATTGAGACACTTGGAGGGGTGTGATTGGGAAGAACGGCCTCCCTGATTTGAACCCAAGTGGTGCTTTATTGTTGGACTTTTGTGCTAGTCATGGATTGTCCATAGCAAACACTATATTTGAACATAAGGATGCTCATAAGTGTACATGGTACCAGAGTACCTTAGAGCAAATACCAATGATAGATTGTGTAATTGTATCATGTGATTTAATGCCACTTATTTTGGACACTCGGGTGAAGAGAGGAGCAGAGCTGTCTACTGACTACCATCTAGTGGTGAGTTGGGTTAGATGGAGAGGGAAGCCCCAGGACAGACCTGGTAAGCCCAAACGTATAGTGCCGTTGAACTGGGAACGCTTGGAGGAGGACTCTGTCAAGAAGACGTTCAACTCCCACCTACAGCAGAGCTTTTCTGGCATCCCTGTAGAGGTTGGGGACATTGAACCAGAGTGGGCTATGTTCAAAGCTTCCATTACTGAGGCTGCAATTGTGAGCTGTGGTCTCAAGGACATAGGTGCCTCAAGGGGTGGTAATCCACGAACACCCTGGTGGACACCAGCCGTTAGGGAAGCTGTCCGACTAAAGAAGGAGGCCTTCCAGGATAGGTTATCCAGGGAGACTCCAGAGATAGTTGCAAAGTACAAACAGGCCCGAAGGAAGGCAGCCTCAGTAGTGAAAGAGGCAAAGCAACGAGTGTGGGAGGAGTTCGGGGAAGCCATGGAGAAGGACTTTAGGTCAGCACCAAAGCGCTTCTGGAAAACCATCCGGCACCTCAGGAGGGGAAATCGGGGAACTGTCCAAGGTGTTTATAGTAAGGATTGGACGCTGTTTAGCTCAACTGAGAAGGTAATGGGACGATGGAAGGAACACTTTGAGGAACTCCTGAACCCAACTAACCCATCCTCCAGAATAGAGACAGAGCTGGAGAATGAAGGGAGGATCAACATCAATTTCCCTGGCGGAGGTCACTGAAGTAGTCAAAAAACTCCACAGTGGCAAACCCCAGGGATTGATGAGATCTGTCCAGAAGTGCTGAAGGCTTCGGGTATTGAGGGACTGTCATGGATGACACGTATCTTCAACATTGCCTGGAATTCTGAGACAGTGCCTAAAGAGTGGCAGATAGAGGTGGTGGTCCCAGTGTTCAAAAAAGGGGACCAGAGGGTGTGTGGTAATTACAGAGGCATCACATTACTCAGCCTCCATGGAAAGGTCTACTCTAAGGTGCTGGAAAGGAGAGTCAGGCCAATAGTCGAACCACAGATTGAGGAGGAACAATGTGGTCGTGGAACAACAGACCAGCTCTTTGCTCTTGCAAGGATCCTGGAGGGGGCCTGGGAATATGCCCATCCAGTTGACATGTGTTTTGTAGATCTGGAGAAAGCTTATGACCAAGTCCCATGGGATATATTGTGGGAGGTGATGTTGGAGTATAAGATAAGAGGGTCACTACTCAGGGCCATCCAATCTCTCTATGCCCAAAGTGAGAGTTGTGTCAGAGATCTGGGTAGTATGTCAGATTCTTTCCCAGTAGGGGTTGGTCTCCACCAGGGTTGCTCTTTATCCCCTATCCTGTTTGTGATCTTCATGGACAGGATCCCCAGGCGTAGTCATGGAAGAGAGGGGTTGCAATTCGGTGAGCTTGTCATTAAATCGCTACTTTTTGCAGATGATGTGGTTCTGTTGACATCATCAGTCTCTGACCTCCAACACTCACTGGATCAGTTGGCAGCTGAGTGTGAAGCAGCTGGAATGAGGATTAGTACCCCTAAATCTGAGACCATGGTTCTAAGCAAGACACCAGAGGAATGTCAAATCCGAGTAGGGAATGAGTCGTTATCCCAAGTGAGGGAGTTCAAGTATCTTGGGGTCTTGTTCCCAAGTGAGGGGAAAATGGAGCATTAGTTGGACCGGAGAATTGAAGCTGCTAGAGCGGTATTGCGCTTCCTTTACCGAACCATTGCTACCAAGAGATTATATCTCCACACTGGCCTGGGAATGCTTTGAGATTCCCAAATCAGAGCTAGTGGATGTTGCAAGGGAAAGGAAAGCTTGGAGGTCCCGGTTAAAATCTGCTACCTCCGTGACCCGACACCGGATAAGCGGTTGACGATGGATGGGTGGATGGATGGAGTATCACATGGTGCAATAAGTTGGTCATAAATGTTTACAAGGATTTATTTGCTTTAATTTCTGGCAAATTGATGCACTTACAATCTTTTCTGTTAAAGACTAAAAACAATGGTAATAAAGTTATTCTTTGTCGTAAGTTGAACTATATTTCTTTCTTTTTTGTTTTCTTTATGTTAATAAGGATAAAAGTTTACGTAGAGGTGTACTTATAACAATTTTATAGACAAATGATACTATTTATATTCGCGGCGGAGAGTGGGGGGCGCAAATAATTTTCTTCTGGCTTGGGGGGGGTGTAATAGAAAATAATTGAGAAGCACTTCCCTAATTGCTCTGCCCTGTGATAGACTGGGGACCTATACAGGGTGTATCCTCACCTTTCGCCCAACGAGAACGGAGATAGGCTCCAGTTCCCCCTTGAACTGATTTGGGATAAGCGGTTGACAATGGATGGATGGATGGATAATAATGGACCACAATAATGGACCACAAAATCAGAGACCTCATATGAAATATATGTGACCAAAGCTTTAGGAGCATTACAGTCTTGGGAATGATAAATGGAGTCATTTTACTATACATTGCTTTTCTTTTCCTGTGACCACTCAGAGCACTTTACAACTACCACTGTCTCAGATTTTACCAGAATATGCAGGATTAAAGCTTGAAGTTCCTTTCCTGATGCCCTACAGTAGGATCAAACCTTGATGTCTGGCATGGAGGCATCCACTCTACAACTGAGCTACTGCACCCCCCAAAAAAAGGTACATCCTGGATCATAAAGCTTTTTACAGCTATATCGTTCACTTGTATTACTATATCTGAATTACTGTCTTACCTATATCTATCATCCATACCGGAAAGAAAGGGTCATAATGATAATTAACTTGGTAGGATTTTGCAATCACAATAACATTCTTTCAAAGATCTCATAGAATTTAACACAACATAAACAATGTATAAAACAGAAAATAATTCACTACTAGGCAATATACTAACAAAACTCTGTGACAGATGAGAGGTTTAAAATTTGAGAGGAAGCTTTCATCTGAAGAAGTCATGTCAAGCAACTTTATTTGCATATGAGTTTATCACAATTTTTTTTAAATGACTCAGTGGCCTCTACATTAACTCAACATCTTGTTCTTAGACACCAGGGCAGGAGGAGATCATTATTAATTATCATCAATAATCATCATCATCATTAATGAGGGCACTGAAATTGACTGGATTATTTTTGAGTTCAAAAGGCATATTCTGGTATTTTTGGTTATCTGTAGGGTACTGAGCTCTATCTTACACTTGACCTGCTTGCTGATATTAACAACGTGGCAGGCATTTCTGAGATCCTACCTCCTGAGCTATGCCACCCCATCTCCATTATTTCCAAAACTACATGTTTTGTTGAGTGCCATACAAATGCATACAAACATGGGGATGCTTCCAGTCAGATCAAACTGAAGGTGTCCCCCATTTGAATGAAAAAAAAGATTTCTGAATAAACTTCTTTTCCAGTTGAACCAATTCACCTTTTTTATGACTGTCTATTGTTCCCCCTCCACCACTAGACTTTGAGAATGTAGAATGACAGGGAAACATTCTGGAAAGGTTGCCAGTCTACCACATGGCAGAGCAGCTAAGGAAACAATGTTTTGCTTTGGGACACTTCTACAAGCTTCTCTGCAGGTCCCAGAATTTAACTAGCAACCTTCAGCTTGCCAGACGGCCACTCTACCCACTTAGCTACGCCACCCCCATGTGTGTGTGTGTGTGTGTGTGTGTGTGTGTGTGTGTGTGTGTGTGTGTGTGTGATGGGTATGATCAGTCAGCAGAGCTGACTTTCGTGTCCTTGGCTGGAGTCTGCCTGGGCTGCTAGGCCGGAGCAGCGTTAACTGCACCATGTTAGCGTTATAATCCC
>OMLC01101549.1:0-34413 GCA_900302585.1 Regalecus glesne | reverse complement strand
GTGTGTGACAGACTAATGTTAGGCATTCAATACTAGTCTTAACCTGGAGTGTGTAGAAAATATGAAAATTGGGGGGGGCAATTGAAAGAAGGACTCATTTCCAAGCCTAGAGAAATAAGGGAGTTGAGCTAGCTTACCAAGGTAGCAAACTATCAGTTAGTGGATCTTGCCAGTGTTGGTCTCAGCTCCCGTGAGCAGCAGGCCTGTTTTGTCATTTTAGTTCAACTTAGGTTGATGGTTCTTGGATCCTCATAGAGGAAGAAGATTGGTTTTCCTCAGTCTTTGAGCTGGAGATGTATGAACCTGGAGTTTCCTGACGAGTGGTTTTCAAAGCAGCGTCTCTGGTGCAGTACTGGTCCAAACTGCTGCCATGCCAATAGATGCACATGCATCCACGGTGATGTCCTTTAATCAATACAGTGAAACCACACCTCTTTATTTTTTTCTCAATTAAAACCAGTCCAAATAATTGAAGGAAAGGAGAGAAGGAACTATAACCCACTTAGCACTTCTAATATTCATCCCCTCTTACAAAAATAAACAGCACATGGATCCATTTTTCCCCATCCTTTTACCATCCATTGTCAACTGCTCTTCTGAAGTCAAATCATGGGGGACCTGGAGCCCATGTCCGTGTTCATTTGCTGAAATGCAGGGGAAAACCCTGGACAGGTCACTAGTCCATCACAGGGCAGAGCAGTTAGGCTAATGGGGTTTTGCTGAAGGACTTGACAGCAATACAAATGCTCCAACATAAAAAAGCCACTATGCTCCTTCCCCATTCCTCAGGCATCCTCTCACTTTCCAAGATTGAGTTAAACTATCTAGTTCAAAACTCCATTGCCATCTTTCTCCAACACCTCCATGTGTCCGTCATTGCCATAACCTGCTGCACATCTATCCTAGCTTGGTCCTTCTGCCTTGCCAATCAGAATGAGTCCCCTTTAATAAAGGTCCAACCTGCCATACAACTCCCCATAGGCCTTTTCCTTTGCTTTTGCCACCTCTCCACTTTAAGCCACATCTCTTTGTACTCTTGTCGACTTTTTTCATCTCGTTATCCCACTTCTTTGCCAACCTCTGTATACTTTACTGTACTTCATCCCACCACCAATTTTCCTTGTCTTCCTTGCTTTGTCCACATGAGACACAAAATATCTCCCTAGCTGTCTCCCTCACTATTTCTGCAGCAATTTCCCATCCATCTGGCCCTTCATTACTACCACCTAGTGCCTGTCTTAACCCCATCCTGAACTCCACACAACGGCCTTCCTACTTCACCTTCCACCATTTGATCCTTGGCTCTCCTCATCTTGATCTCCAAAGTCTTCCTATAGACCACCATGCAGTGCTGCCTAGCTAGGTCTTCCCATGTCACAACCTCATAGTCCCCACTCCTTTTCAGATCACGCCTCTGACATTAGAGGTTGCACATCTGTGGGCCCTGTCCTCCACGGTTATACATCACCCTGTGTTTCTCCCTCTTCTTCAAATATGTATTCACAGCAGCCATTTCCACCCTTTTAGTAAAATCTCCCATCATCTGTCCTTTCCTCTCCTTGACACCATACCTACCCATTACCTTTGTTCCCTTCCCCCATGTGCTCTTTGAAATGTATTCCAGTTACTACTCCCTCCTCCTTGGGTACACTCTCCTCCACGCCATCCAACTCACTCCAGAATCCTTCATTCTCCTCCATCTCACACCCAACCTGTGGGGATTTTTCTATTGATAATTATTTTGTTTAATTATGCTTGAAATGAAGACATTTGAATTTGAACTATGTTTAAAATGAAGAAGATGATAGTGTGGCAAGAAAAGAGGAAAGAACTTATGCGTCAAAAAATAACCGTAATTCAACCTCAGTCAAGTTTTGTGTGCCTGCCTACCTATACGTTTGTTCTCTGTTCCAGGAGAGACGTGGAACCCACTAAAGCTTCATTACCAGCTGAGGAATGTGCGTGAACGGCTGGCCAAGAACCTGGTGGAGAAAGGTGTGCTCACAACAGAAAAACAGAACTTCCTGCTCTTTGACATGACTACCCACCCACTCACCAACAACAACATCAAGCAGCGGCTCATCAAAAAGGTGCAGGAGGCCGTGCTGGACAAGTGGGTAAATGACCCGCACCGGATGGACAAGCGGCTGCTGGCACTCATCTTCCTGGCTCACTCCTCAGACGTCCTCGAAAATGCCTTTGCCCCACTACTGGATGAGCAGTACGATCTGGCCATGAAGAGAGTGCGACAGCTTCTTGACCTGGAGCCTGAGGGGGAGAGCATGAAGGCCAACACCAACGAGCTGCTGTGGGCTGTTGTGGCTGCTTTTACCAAATGAGGCCATTGAAGAGCAGCAGTCATTTGGGATGGTATTTTAAATATCAGTGCAAGTTGTTGACTGGTGGTGGGGGTGGATATGAAAGCAAGGAGTGAGACAGGAATTTGCCAAAAGAATACTGGGCGCAAGATAGTGACTTGACTAACTTTTACCCCTGCCTAAGCTTTTGGAATTGGATGTACCAGATACCCACTTTCTTTTCTCTCTTTTCTTTGTAGATGTCTTCTTGTTTTACCCTCATGGTCTTCCTTTCGCCAGACATGTCAGATACTCATTCACTTTGTTTGCTAGTAGAAAAAAACAGAACTCTGCTGGAAATTACAATCAAATGTTGGGTAATGGGTGGGATGGGGGCTAGAGGCTAAATATGAGATATCCATTGATGTTATTTCTTTCCATTATATTCCCCCATCTCCCCAACACTTCAAAATCTGTATGCTATAGACTATTCAAAGTAACTAGTGTACTCCCTTCAAAATATATTAAGCAACATTGTTTACATGTAGCAATCCATTCACAGGGCAATATATCGCATAATCTAATATCAAATTATCAGTCGCAAGTCTTGATTTTTCTCTGCCAACTTTGTGGGCTCTTAATCGGGTTTTAACATATTCTTAAATTAGTTGAAAGTCCTACAAGGCTCGTCGATATAAGTTAGATATTATTATCCCAAACATATGAAATGCCCCAAATCTAGATTGTCCGGTTTAAAATGGGTTTCAGGAATGTCAGTAAGTGAGTTGGGTTCATACATTTAGTTTGTCCGGTGAGTTCTAAGTATCAGTTATTTTCACTTGCCTTTGCATGTTAACAATGTGGCCTTTGGAATTCCTGCCATCAGGCAGTGGTTTCCTCTGAGGAAACACTTAATGTTAGTTTTTACTAAACATTCTTGTTTCACGTCTATATGTGTGTGTGCTTGATGCCACTACCCTATGCTACGCACAGGATACGCCACTTCTTTCTACCCTGGTTAGCTGAGTATTTTCAGTGTGTGCAAGGAGAATTTCATCTTCATTGATCATGGGACAATAGCAAATACACCCATGCCCCTCCTATTTTTATATTCAAATGGCCTCTTGGGTTGTGACATACGCAAATATGTTGGACAAAAATTAGATATTTTCACGCTGATTCCAAGAGGCGTAACCTATTTCGTAATTATCACGCCTTAATTGGTACGAGACCCTGCCGACTTGGTTTAGTAAAAGACAAATTACACCGACTTTACAAGTATAAACGTATTGTTTCACTCTGAATTCACCCTAAAACCCCTTTTACACCTGGAATTACAGCGTGATCTGTATTTGGATGAAGATAAATGTCTGCACACATTGAGATATGACTACATTCAGAGGGGGTCTGGCTTGCATGTTGAATGGATCTTGGGCATAGTCAGCCAAGTGTAAATGTGATCCATACAGCTTATTCACATTTGGGAAGGAAGGTGTCAACTATTAGCGTTTGGATAATGTGTTGTTTTTTATCTCCAGAAAGTAGAAGACATGTGGCAATTGAAGGACAAATATATGCCACATGAGAAACCAGACTAAACACCTGGGCTAGTGGCACCTGGCTGTTAGTCCACATGAATAAATTATTCTTTGTCTCCCTGTTTTTGTTCCAATATCTATTCTCCTCACCATTTGGTTTTATAAAACTTAAAAGATTGATTTCTAACAGAACACTGTTCAGTGTTTGGCAGTGTACAGATGCAGGCAGTGAGGTCACAGTGTTCATTATGCCGCTGAGAGATGTGGACACCGATCATGTGTTGATGCCAGGTGTGAATGGGACTAGCGAATGTGTTTGTTTTTGTGAACTTTTATACAAACGAAGGTATTGTGCATTTTTTGGATGACTCACAAGGTGTTTTCTTATTCCAGATCTCTATATGAAGAATATTATAATTTAGTTGATCATCCCCTCTTACTGTCTCTATTAGCTTGGGTTGCTGAATGCAGATATGGTTACTCAGAAGTTCACTTTAGAATTGAGCACAAACGTTTGGATTTCTGGCCCTTGTTTTCTACAGTGGGCTTTTCCAAGTCTCGTCTCCCTGTAAGTGAAACCCAACGTATTTTTCAACAAGTTCTGACACTACGTTCTAAAAGAAACTGTCAAGAAAGCCTTTCAATCTATCACCATATCTTGCTCTTAATTGTCTTATTTTATTTTCTCAGAGGTTTCATTTCCTCACTTCCTTTTACTTTAGCAACTCATTTGATTTTACACTTTATGTCTACTTTTTTGTTTGTTTTAAAGTAGCTTCATCTCAGAAAACTGTCCTTTTGATGTATGTAGCAAGGAGGTTGAAGTGATAGCAGTGATTCTGGGAAGGAGCAATTTTACATCAGAGAATTGCCTCAGATTGGGACGGTGACAATAAGCCTGATTATGTACCCATCATCTTAATAAAGGGACCTCTAATCTGTGTACTTTCTTTTACTATGAAAATAAACAAAGAGTTTGGAAGTGCCTAATCATATTTTAATCGCTTTTTTTTGTGTAAATCTCTATAATCACCATTGAATGTGGTATTCTGTCAGTTGGATACAGGTTTACGGGTTCAGGCTCATGTTTGAAATTCTACCTGTGGTTTTCATTGGTTGTTCTCCAGCTGAACACTTTTTGTGGTAATAATGAGGTTGTCAGCCATTCAGGTATTGGTCCTAGGGTAGAATCAGGCCTCGAAACACAAGTTTGCTCACATGAGGCTAATTACGTTTTCCGAGTAGAAACGACAAATAATGGATGTTCAATGTTTGGCACTGGAGAGAAGAGGAACGAAAGTCAGTAGGAGCAAGACAGAATACATATGTGTGGATGACAGGAGAGACAGAGGAATGCTGAGGATGAGGAGTAGAGGTGAGGGAGGTGGACGAGTTTAAATAGTTGGTGTTAACTGTTCACAGTAACCGGGAGTGTGGAGGAGAGAGAGCAGGCAGGGTGGAGTGGGTGGAGGAGAGAGAGCAGGCAGGGTGGAGTGGGTGGAGGAGAGAGAGCAGGCAGGGTGGAGTGGGTGGAGGAGAGAGAGCAGGCAGGGTGGAGTGGGTGGAGGAGAGAGAGCAGGCAGGGTGGAGTGGGTGGAGGAGAGTGTCAGGGGTGATGTGTGACAGAAGGGTACCAGCAGAGTGAAAGAGAAGGTCTACAAGATGATGGTGAGACCAGCTATGTTGTCTGGTGTGGAGACAGGAGCACCGAGAGACAGACAGGAGGTGGAGGAGGTGAAGATGATGAGATTTACATTGGGAGTGATGAAGAAGGACCAGATCAGGAACCAGTATATTAGAGGAACAGCTCAGGGTGGAGGGTGTGGAGACAAAGCAAGATAGGCAACACTGAGATGGTCTGGACATGTGTAGAGGAGAGATTCTGGTATACTGGGAGAAGGATGCTGAATGACCCCCTGATGGAAGCAGGCAACAGCGGTAGTAGACACTATGATTTTGTAAGTAAGATACAATGGGGATAGCTTGATGCATGCTAAATAATCCAGGTATGTGAATCACACCCCTCTTTTTGTGATGCATCCGGCCTGAAACCACTAAGCTCCAGCTAACTTCGTGCGACTCCATCCACACAACGGGAGGACTAGTCATTACGCGTACCTCACACCTCTCACCAGTCTAACAGATCAGCGTTAAAGGGTAGCATGGCCCTGGAGGTAGCACAGTCATTTACTGATAGCAGGATCGGTGGACCAATCCCAGGCCCCTGCAGAAAGTGTGCCGGGGTCTCCTTGAGCTAGACGTTGAACCCCCACCGCTTCCCCAGCATTAAGGGTACTCGCTGCTCCTATACTTTGGGATGAGTTGAAAGCAGTGGGCAAATATCATTGTAAATATGAGAAATGGTGCATGAATAAATAAAGTTTCTTTTTCTTCTTGACAATTTTTTCAAACAGCAATACTTTAAGACACCTTCTGCTATTTCCAGGTACGAATAGCATAGGCTAGGGCTGGAGTGGATCAGTCGTTAGGACATTCTGATCCGTGTGAGGACTGCTTTGCCTGGCCTCTGATTGGCTAAACCTAACTCAATGCTAACCTTTAACCTAACCTTAGCTGAACGCCACTGTGAAACAGCCAATCACAGCAAGAGCGTCCCTCCGGCCGACCCGCTGTAACGCCCACCATAGTGTGACAGAACGCAAACAACCTCTAAAAGCAGACATTGAAGAAGAAGAAGAAGAAGAAGAAGAAGAAAAAAGAAGAAGAAGAAGAGGAAGTCGAGGAAGAAGAAAAAGAAGACGAAGAAGAAATGCTCCGCCCGGTAGCAATTCGCCATTAAACAGAAGCATATAATAATCAAAAGGTTTGCGAGTAAGACGTTGTCAGTGAATAGGAGCCCAATGATTCCTATATGTCCAGTGGTCTCTTTCACCTATGGTAAGTCTACTATAACTAAAGAAATTGAAGCTTTGACAATAACACGACGAAATCCAAATGAGTAGTTATACCTGTGGCCGATATGGAATTCTATCGATTCAGTTGTGCTGTGACAAATGCTTTAATACCCCGTTTAGCCTGGTGCTAGCTTCAACTAGCATTGCATTCACCCTCGATGTCTGTCCTCTGCAGTGCCCAGCCGGCTTGGTGAAGATGCCAAAATGGCTACCGGCAACTACTTTGGATTTACCCATGGTGCTGCTGCGCAGTACAGGTAGGAGTAGGCCCTTTTTACTTAAACTTGATAAACCTCAAAATGTAAACACGTCAGCCATATGATTCTTATTGCCTGCCATTATTTGTGATTAAGGGAAGAGGCCGAAAGACGCCAATAGGCAGCCGTTATTCCTGCTTTAGTAGTCGGTGCGCCAGTGATGAGTACTCGCTGGAAAATGTTGCCGTCAACGACCGAGCTGATGGCTCACGTTGCGTGTAAGAAATGTACATCGCAGCGGGCGTCCTGTGCAGTTTGGTTTACTAGCTCTACTGCGATAACAGTGAAACCGAGACATTTGTATTCCTTTTTTCATTGTAGCCATTCAGCCAAGTGACGTTTGGTAACTCGGTAAGAAGAAGCAATAAATAGAAAAAACGAGACAAAACATGATCAATAATAGAAGCAATAGAAATGAGGTAAATAAGACAAATACATGAGGTAGTATTTTCTGTGTCAAATAGGGCACTTGGATGAGTTAAGTAAACTGTATATAAAGGCATTGTACAACAAATTAGAGGTAGTGTATTCTGCAAAATAACATAAAAGAGACCATCAGGTATGGGTGGTTGGGGTCATGAAATATACAGCTCTGGGGAAGAAGCTGTAAATAGACATTTTTAGAGGAGAACAACTGTTGAAAAGGCATTTCAAGGATTTTTAAACCGTAAAGCCACATTTTTATCCAAATAGTACCCGAATGATACAATTGGCCCCTCCTCCTAATAAAGTTTGCTTATAACCTTTTATCTATCAGGCTGATATTATTATTTTAGATATTTGAGCCTTTTGATATTTATAGAGTACTCCATGTACAGTCATTTTTATTGGGGTAAACTAGCTTACAAGCACAGTGCAAGTTGGTTTAGTTGCACTACGTAGCTGAGCTGCATGCTAGCCTGACACTTGTTTAATTCTATAATCTTGTTTGCCTAAACTAACCTAGTCCTCTCTCTGGGAGAAACTATGATTAACTATCCATCCATAGGGTTGTATATATATATATTTTTGTAGCTGGTGGCACTCCTTCTTGTGAGGTTTGAACTCTTGTAGTACACAAATATATTTTAATGGACAGAATTCAGCAATTTTCTTGTGAATAAAGCAATTTTTTTCACTGGTTGGCCAAAGTCAGTCAACATGTTAAGAACCCACAGTATTTAGCTTTTAATAAGATCTGATTTTTGTCACGATTAGTACCCACATTGTGGGGGGGGTGGACACAGATTAAGGTGAAGCGTGGGGGATTAAGACCAAATGCCATTCCTGATACCTCGCATTGGGACCGAACCTGTGACACTTGGCTTGTCATTTCTCCATACAAGCCCTCTACTGCTAAACTATCATGGGCAGATAAAGTTTCATCAATTTTTGTATTTAATTTTAATTACTATTTAGAATGAGAGAGGTCAATTTTTTACATTAAAAATATATAAATAAGTTGTTCCCTTATCAGTTCCACAAGGGGAAATTTGCAGTTCTCTGCATTTGACCAATCCTATTGTATAGGAGTAGTGGGCAGCCCTCATGTTGCTTCCGGGGAGCCATTAGGGGTTCAGTGTCTTGCTCAAGAACACCTTGACATGCTTTCTGCAGGACCGAGAATTGAACCTTTAATCGTCCAATCGCCAGATGACTGCTCTACCCACTAAGCTACGACACCCCATGTCTTCCCTACATGTCACAATTAGTCCCCACATTGTGGGGTAAGGACATGGACCTTGATGGAGTATTGGAGAATGAGGCTGAATTCTCTCCCTGACTCCCTGTGGTGGGTTCAAACCTGCAACATCTGGCTTGTCAGTGCTCAAAGTGTGCATTCTGCCATGGAGTTGAACAGCATCAGTTTGTTTCCGTGTCTGGGTGGATTAAGGCCCCCGGGAGGGGGGGGGTGACATTATTGTAGTACCTTTGATATTGCATAATGAGGAAAAAGAGATGCTCTACTGTTCTCACAAAATGACCTTGAAGTAGAGACAATCTTCCACCATCTTGACCACAGATTTCGATTCTCGGGGACACCATCAGCAATTATAATTTCTTTAAATATCAGCTCAAAATTAACTTTGCCATTATGTCCTAAATAATGGGGATTTGAGATCAATTTTTATCCTTAATTTCCTCTTTATTTAAATATATCCCGAAAGCTTTTAAATATTTTTTTAACATTTAATTGCAATTGCAGAAAACTGCCTCATATGATGCACATTATTATTGCTGCATGTAAGGTCATTATCATTAGCGGATTTGCTTGGTGCAACTTAAGAGTGGGTTTTTGGTGCTGATAGAGTCGAGGGAGGCACCATCCCTGAATCTATCATGGAGTCAGGGTTGTACTGAACCCAACTATAATGGTGAGGGAGGTTCTTCTTGCCATTTGAAGGTAAGTTGCCCATCAAAACTTGGCCTGTACCTCTAGAATGAATAAAGACTTGATTCTATTTTCTTTCTGGTTAAACAACTATTCCATATTCTCACCTGTCATGTGACTTTCTCATTGGCACCATGTTGGATCACAACCTAGCCGTGGATACATGTAGCAAGCGGTTTTTCATTCTATGGAATGTGTGGTTATGCTGTATTTTTGTCTTGGAAAGCACATTTAAAATTTAAACAGAATAACTCCTACTTCGTTGATGTCTTGTCTGCAGCAGTTTGTTTCTAGGAAATAGGTCTTTTAGAGACTTGATAAGTACCTGGATCTGACAGGGGGCACAATTCTTTGACCTGAATGTGAAGCTGCCGTCAGGCCATAACCAATCAATATTGTCAGTCATGGTTAATGTTTCTATACTGTTGGTTGTTCAAACAGAATTGGAAGGGACGAGATTTTTTTTTAGATCACCAGAAGTCATCACACATCAAGGTGAAGAAGCACAATTAATTTCATAAGAGAGATGAGCTGTTGGGTTGGCTCACATTAGCAGATCAGATCTGATCATGGATAAGCTAACGAACATCATTCGCTCAGATCTCTTCTTCTACGGTTAAATGGTAAATGGACTTGTTCCTATACTGCACTTTTCTAGTTAATGACCATTCATAGCGCTTCACAATGAAGCAGCTGTTCTTTTCGACCGGGCGAATGCAGACTGGAGACCAGCTTTAAACTTGGGTCACACAAAAGTCTGGCCTTTTGTAGATTCCTCTCTAAACAGAATTGTAAGGGGTCCAAAAAGGAAGCGACAATGGGCAAACCAAGATGAAGGCAATCAGAAGTCCATCATTACAAAGTCACTGAGTAGTTTAAGAAGATATTCCTTTATTAGTCCTGCAGGGGGGAATTGTATGGACAGATACATTGAAACCACACAGGTAACATAGGATGTACCTTCTCAAACTGATATGATCTGTAAAGACTTTTATTACCTGGATAAAAGGTTTGAAGTTTATATTTCTTCAACCCATCAATGCAAAACTTGGCTGTAGGCCTCTGAACTCTTGACATTCTTAGGTTCTTCATGGGTCAAGGCACTCTAAACAGCAGGTGGTTCACAACATCTGAATATGTTGCAGGATAATCAGCCAAGCTTGAGCTCAAGTTCTTGGGAACAATATGTGGATCCATGTCATCCACTAAATGTATCTTCTCCCATTGGTGGTTCTTTGGTTTTGCATCAAGTGAATCAAAACAGTTTTTTAGACAAGCCTCCACAGGCCTGATGACTGGATTCCAAATAGCAAGCAAAGAACAACTTGCTTTAGCATGTCCGAGCCAGGTACTGATCCAGTTTTAAAAAACAAACCGTTCCCTTGATAAGGAAATGCAGCAGGCAACACATTAACAAGGAAAAAATTAATCTTTCATAACTTTTAAACACACTTTTGAAGAAGAAAATACAGTGAAAGCATATGTTGCATAGAATAAATAACGGGTTGCTACACGCATCTATGGCCATGTTATGATCCAACATGGTGGCAATGGGAAAGTCACATGACTGATGGAAGTAATGAATTTGCTACTTGGCTGATTGAGAGTACTGTGATATTTAATAAGGTATTCCTCCAGGTTACCCAGGATGCCATCAGTTCGGTTAAGGCCATCTCTGTTCCCCCAGTTCATTCTAAAAAAGGCGTGGAGAACTGCAGCTCTTCAGTAAAATGGTAGCCCCTTTTAAAGCCGCCTGGCTAGCTGGAAAAATGAGAAACTCCACATCCAGTCTCTTCATAGACAAGTGTTCATGATTCTAAACTCCCTCTTGCACGCCCTGAAAGTTTTTCAAAGTTGGGTATGAACACTGGTCTTGTATGGTTTATACAAATTTAGGAAAAGGGAAGTGTGTTTTTAGTGTGGGGAAGTCCCTATGATTATTTAGCTTTTCCGCACAGACGCTAAACAGTGGAGGAGACTGTTGTTCTGCCGGCAGAGACTGAGATGGAAGAAGGGACAAGCGGGCATCAAAACCGTGTCACTTGTTGGTGAGAGCCAGGGGAGTTAAGATGGTGAGGACACAGACTACATTATGGACTTGGATTTTGTCAATAGCTGCCTATTCAAAGTGCTGATGCATATTCCTTTAGATGAAATTAACTTTTCTTTTCTGCGTTATTGAGCATGCATCAAGATATTCATGATTTCTTTAGCCAATGGGTCATCACCCCAAAGTGACTGTCATTACCTTCTAACCCCTTCGTGTGATCTTCAATACTGTAAAAGGACCTGTATCACACAAGGCTTTTCCCCACAACCCACAGTCTCTTCTCAACCCTTAAGTTAGTTATGAGCCATCATGAGGAGAGGTAGACTTCTGGAGTGAATCGTCATCCCTTCAACAGACTGGCCAGACAGATATCATCCATGTAGAGAGGAGGCCAAAGAAGGGTGAGTTAGACTCCCCAGTTGATTCCACCAATTAAATCATTGTGGAGATGATTTAATTCCACTCTGACATTAAATGTAGGAAGTGAGACAAAATCTTTTACAGTATTGTCACAACTTTTAAATGTGTTTGTGAACAAATGCATAAGCATTGATCACCAAATGCATGCCCCCAATCCCAAACCCCACTCCATTTATATATTGCAGTCACAAAGGAGTGCACTCAGTGTTTCCCCCATGATCCTCTGGGCACTGCAGCTGCTCACTGCTCATACACAAGGGTGAGCAAAATAGAGAGAGCACAGTTCATTGTGAAAACATAGTTTGCTGTATGGATGTACTATGACAAATGAATAAAGCTCATTTTTATTGCTGGAGGATCTTCTTGGGAAGAAGTAGCTTATTGTCATCTTCCATCCATCTGTTGTCAACTGCTTATCCAAAGTTTGATGCAGGTGTACTGGAGCCTATCTTGGTGCTCGTTGGCCAAAATATTGTCGTCCTATCCTACCAGATAATGGAACTTGCTTATATAGTCCATAGGTCACATCTCTCCTCATCCCCATCTTCCAGACCTTTCAATAATCCAATGAGTCTCCCATACATCCCTCTGAACAATAGGCCCTTGTTGGGACACACAAGATGCTTATGGCATCACATCTGGTTCACTATCCATGAGCTTTAAGCATCTGTCCATAACAGCACTTAGGTCAAACAGTAAGTACATCATACATGATCAAAGAATAAAAGTAACAAACATCATAGATTAATTGCCTTCCCAGGACCCACTCCACCTGTCCATATAAAGGGCTCATTGCAAGGTAATGATCGTTATTTTTAGGTAATTATACACTAATCAAAACATTCTGATAGATCTCCTTAAATCTTACACACTGGTCATTTAAATGCTGAGCTGGGCACTTTGCAACGTGTAAAATAGTCTCAATCTCAATGGACTGGTAAACATCCCTCAAAGAAATCACTAACGTACGATTATTTGCAACAAACTGGTGAAATGGAACCTAAAGTGTTGACAATGGAAACGGAACATTTTGATTTTGACGCTCTGATGATAAAAAATTGGAATTGTAGTCCATGTGTTAAGGCATTAGATGATACATCGATGGAATGTGGCCTTGCTCTTTGAACAATCTCCAGGCTGGAAAAATGTGACGCCAAATGAGACTATTATTCACCTGAAACTTCACCGCTTATTGAGGTTGGGTATTTTATTCTGTAAAAAATGTATTTGAATGCGGTTTGGGCAGGTGGGGAATGTTTTGCCTTACTTTGAACTTGATTTATTATCCTCTACCAGGATATCCTCCACAGCTCAAACTTCCTGCCTCTCAGTGCTCTTAACTTAGGACCCTTTCTCCTCTCCTGCCCTTACAGTCAGCAGCCGGCTGCTGGGGTGGCGTATACCCACCCTACCACAGTTGCCAGCTACACTGTACACCAGGCCCCTGTGGCAGCACACACTGTGGCAGCTGCCTATGCCCCAGCGGCAGCCACAGTTGCGGTAGCCAGACCAGCACCTGTGGCTGTGGCAGCCACTGCTGCAGCCTATGGTGGGTACCAGCCAGCCCATGCTGCAACAGAATATGGCTATGCACAACGACAGCCTGAAGTCCCTCCACCACCACCCCCTGTCACCTCCCAAAACTATCAGGTGAGCTGTTTGCCAGTACTGGTATTAGGTGGTTTTCATTTTAATGATCATATTTTGTTAGAAAATAAAAGAAGTTCAGCTCAACCTGGAAGGTTCTCAGATGATTTAACAAAAGGACATAAAAAAATGGAAAAAATTGAAAAACTAATTTCCTTGAGCTTGAAGTGTTGTAATGGAGGTATAATTAAGGCAATGAATACTAATATAAAAGGAAAGATGGGGCCACAGCCATAAAGGGGAGTTGTGTATGAATGTGTGTTGTGGTATGGGTGTGTGTATATATGCATGAACACATTAGGTGAACTGGGACAATAGGGATGCATGTGTGATGCAGAGCATATACAAGAGTTTAGAACACATCACTGTCTCACTATAGCCATGGCTGGGCTCCCACCTTTTAATACATGTACCTCTCTGAAGTCTTAAGAGTATTTTATGTGTTCAGTCTAGCATATGCAAGTTATTTTGAGTGATGAAACATTTTTATCATAACTGGAGTGGTCTCATCAAGGAGGACAATTCCCCATTGGCAGGGCATTGTCACTTCCCCTCTGTGGTGGAGTTTATGATTATGTAGCTATCTGGCTTACTGTAATGGGATTTTCTGTTTCTCTCCTCCATCTCGTTGTCCTGGGTCTCTGCAGGACTCCTATTCTTATGTCCGGTCCACAGCTCCAGCAATGGCCTATGACAGTAAGCAGTACTACCAGCAGCCTGCTGTAGCTGCTGCTGCTGCTGCTGCAGCTGCTGCTGCTGCACAGCCACAACCCACTGTTGCTGAGTCCTACTATCAGACAGGTACGTCTAATACACCCTGGAATTCTCTACTGAAGAAAAGTCTCCAGGTCAATGCATTTTTTTCTTTTATTTGGGTGCAAATCAGTATTATTTAGTGCACTCGTACATTTTTCCTTCTTATTTTGTATTGGGTTTTTTTGGGAATTAATCGAGAGATTTTGATGCGAGCCTCATTACCTATCTTTGTGCTATTTGTCCTCTAATCATGTCTCAGGCCCCAAACCTGGTTACACGCAGGGGGTAACGCCGTACACACAGACACAACAGACACGTCAAGTGACTGCCATCAAGCCGGCTGCCCCCAGCCCAGCTACATCAACCTTTTCCATTTACCCTGTGTCTTCCACTGTCCAGCCTGTGGCTGCAGCTGCAGCCTCTGTTGTTCCATCATACTCCCAGAGTCCAACCTACAGCACCAACGCAGTCACATATTCAGGTAAACTTAATTAGTGTATTGACTTCAGTGTTATTGTTTTTATCATTAAAGATGACATTTTTGTAGAAATGCATTTACATGTCAACACTTTAAGACAACTTGTTTAAATGGTCACTTCCCCTGTACAATATATAGCATGGTTTGAATGCATAGGACACATTCCCTGAAATAACACAATGACTGATTAAAGTGGCTTTAAAATCATTCAAAATATCTCTTCCTAGGTACCTCCTACTCAGGCTATGAGGCAGCAGTGTACTCTGCAGCCTCCACCTACTACCAACAGCAGCAGCAACAGCAGCAGAAGCAGGCAGTGGCAGCTGTCGCTGCCTCAGCAGCTTGGACAGGGAGCACATTTACAAAGAAACCGCCCTTCCAAAACAAACAGCTCAGGCCCAAGCAGCCCCCCAAACCCCCACAAATTCATTACTGTGATGTCTGCAAAATCAGCTGTGCAGGCCCTCAGGTGAGCTGTGTTCCAGTGCCTTGTGCATGCTAGAAACATATTCTTGAACTTGAAATAAGTTAATGTGGTTCTTGATGATTCTTTCTAATCTTAAATACTATTTGAAAAACCCTCGAGGAAGTTTTATTGAGAAAACATATTTTCTAGCCCAACATAGCCCTTATAAGTACTTATGGCAGTGCAAGTCAGGAAAAGAGAAGGATTTGTTTTTGATTTCCAAGGGATTAGAAAGTTGAATACTCTTTTTTGAGGACCATTTTTTAAAAATCTACAAACTTAATTGGACAAAAAAATTTTGTTTAGGTTAGCGAACCAGTTTGGACTTTGTATCTATGAATAAATATAATCTACAATTAACCGACATTCATGTAAAGGATAGGTTAGTTTTAGAACATAAGACTTCAACTAAGCATTGTCAGCCATCATTCAAAATCAGACAAAAGCTTCAGTGATACCATCTGTATTGTGTAACTAACTTACCATTTTGCTGAAACTCCTTGCAGTGCTTAACAGTCCAAGGCATTAGTTTAGCCAGACATGAGCTGCCATGTTTCTGTAATTTCAGTCTGAGAAGGCAAATTTTTCTTATTTTACATCTTCCCTGGTGAACTTAATATTTCCATCAAATTAATGTAGGTAAAATGTATTTCCTGAGGGTCAACATAAAATCTAATTGACACGATATTTGTCTGCACAGTTCTGAATGATAACCGATGATGTTTTAAGAGGTCTGGGTTTAATATGCAAAAGTTTACCAATCTTTTAGTTTGATCAGTTTTTACTGTCATAAAAAAACTGAATTTAGTCAAAGCCTTGTATTTCCTTTCATCTTCAACATCCAAAGACATACAAGGAGCACCTGGAAGGGCAGAAACACAAGAAGAAGGAAGCAGCCCTGAAAGTTTCTCAAAGTACGACCAATAGCACCTGTAGTAGTGGAGGCAACAGTTCAGCCAGAGGTGCTCAGAACCAGCTTCGCTGTGAGCTTTGTGATGTTTCTTGCACTGGAGCTGATGCTTATGCAGCACATATCCGAGGGGCTAAGCACCAGAAGGTAAGGGGAGAGAAAAACAATAAATATTTTACTTTTGTCTGTTCCCCCAAAGGTGAGTTGATGTATATTAAGGGGGGCATATTGACATTTATATTGTATCTTCCATGAATGCATTGATTTAAGATCTATGATGGATACACTGTGGATCACCTTTTATGGACTAACGACTTGATCAGTATGACATTACTTTCATTTAAGGTAGTTACACCATCGTACTTTGTGATAGCTGATAATTCCTTAACTACTTACCTGTTTTTGCTAAAGAATGGATGTACAATATAAAACCAGTCAATTGAAAGCAGTATGCCACAGGCTTATTTTTGTCCCTCCCATAGGTTGTAAAACTTCATACCAAACTTGGCAAGCCAATCCCCTCCACAGAGCCCAGTGTGGTAACCCAGACATCTTCCTCAACGACAGCTGCCCCCAGCAAGAGTCCCGGCTCAACCCTTTCCATTTCTAACACCTCCTCTTTGTCAGTTGCCCAATCCTCCTCTTCCTCCTCCAACCCTTCCCCTGCCACTTCTAACTCCTCTTACCTGAAGCCAGTTAACTTGGTCAACAGTGGTGTTGGGGGCATGAACAAAAACCCAGTTGTCAGCAGCGTCACCTCAACCAACTTTACATCAGCCATGAAGAAGGTCAACAACCCCAAAATCAACTTTGTTGGTTAGTAGACATCTGTTTATTATTTTGTGGGGGGTGGTTGGCATTTTGAATAATAGTTACTGTTTGATCAATTAAACTCCAGAAACTTGAGTCTTGCAAAGGAAAAAAATGCAACCTTTATTTTAGAGGGATTGTCTAGAAATCCTCTACAAATACCTTTTCTAAATACTTGGACTGTGTCTTTGTTTAAAATGCTACATATTAACCTGAAGCTATTTTTTTTAATAAACAGTCAACAGACCAGGTTTGTTTCAGAACTCATAGAATTAATTATCTAGTTAATTTATTTTTATTTTTCTGTATTGCTGTGAAAACCTAAATATTGGAAGTTGAAAGTATTTGGCAGAGTTGTGCCCCTTTTTAGGCAGAACAGTTGTATCCTACAAAGATGACCAGCACACTGGCTGCCATCTGGCTTCATGCCCCATTTTGGTCTCCAAATTAGGTGGAAACAAATTGCAGACCACAGTTAAGGTGGAAGAGACCAAGCCTGCGCCACCATCATTGATTTCTGAGGAGACAAAGAGTGATGTCTCAGATACCCTATCTGTATCAGCCCTCAATTCTCTGCAGAGTGATGTCCAGCCCGTTGGCCATGACTATGTGGAGGAGGTATGTGAAGTACCATCATAACCATCCCACACATTTTTCTTGAGAGAAAATTAAAAAAAGTAAATAATCCAGATTTAATTCATTTTCAGGTTCGCAATGATGAAGGTAAAGTTATTCGGTTCCACTGCAAACTGTGTGAATGCAGTTTCAATGATCCGAACGCTAAAGAGATGCATCTGAAAGGACGACGACATCGTCTGCAATATAAGGTTCTTTTCACCATTTTACTTTGTGCAATTCAAATCTTGCAATGATTTCAAGGTGTAAACCTAGTTTATTTTTAATTTAGTCCATTTTTAGCCCTCTCGCCTATTACACAGTGGTAAGGGGCCTTTGACGTAGTTACACTTGTCTTTTCAATGCAACTTCTATGATCCGATCACACTATGATGTATGAGTATCAAGTCTGTACGCCACACTTCAAGACTGGATATAGCTCACCTTGTGATCTGATGAGTGGACTTGCTTACATTTAGGTTACATTTTAATGCTGTACTGACATTATTTGAACCTCTTGGCAATAAACAGGAGTTCTCCCATGTAGAGCAAAGGGATTTATCTCTGGTTAGGGTCTGGTATCATGTATTTTCCATTTGAACACAAAGCTACACCATCTCACCTATCCCCGTCAGAGTGCCCTCTTTACCGAGCTGCTTCTTAGTTGATTGATGGTCAACTATTTCACAGCTCTTTTGGTTTTGTTTCATAATTTTCAAGAAATTTTACCGTCAAGATTGTTCATCTTGGGTTGCATAGCTCAGTTGGGTAGAGCAGTCGTCTGACAATCAAAAAGATGCAGGTTCGATCCCCACATGTGCAGGTGCAGGCATCAAACCTGCACCCTTTCAGTCATCTTGATGTTTAGATAATGGAAGTCATCTTTAGTGCAGCATCTGTGCCTAGCAGCTTGTAGTTCATAAGGGCATGAGAGAGTGAAACGACCCAATAAGAAATCTCTGATCTTCATACTTCTTAAGTTTACTCAGCTTCCCCTTCCTCCACTGCTCCATGGCCATAAACCAAGCCACCCCTCACAGCCATGAACAAAGCCACCCCCCTTTCCACCGCTTCTCCCCTCAACGCCAGCCTTGATGGTCCTCCGCTGCAAAAGCAGCAGGTCGTTGTTGCCAATGAGCTGCAGCTCCAGTAAGTTGCAAAGACCCACCAGCTGGGGGCGCTCTTGGTGTTTTAGTATCACTTCATCCTCAAAGAACTGTGAAAACCTGACAGTTTCCTTCATGTTCAGCTGCTCTCATGTGTGTTGCACCGTGAGAGCAGAAGATAGATTAATTTATTTGAGCTCACTGATCAAACCCCCTTTTCTGGCCCCTGACCTTTCATTTATCATGGGAGAGTTTTTGCCTTAATAACCTTGTCATGTTGGGCTGACTGATGTCCCAAAGGCATTCAATATACTGGTGCCATTGACTCCAACCTTAGAGCTCTGCTACAAGAGTAATATAGAATAAAATGAGAGATCAGGCTATCACCGTTTCCCTACTAACCCTTATTAGACGTATAAGACTTCTAATGTGTTTAAACGTTGTGGCTTTCATGGTACAAACTGAATGAAGGCGTGTGGCTTTTCTGCTGATTGACTTTCCTCCGTTCTAAAGTAATTAAACAACAGAAAAAAAGACAGCTCAGTCTTGTGAAATTGCATAGCTCAGTTAGTAGAGCGGTCGTCAGGCAATCAGAAGGTTGCAGGTTTGATCCCCGGGCCTGGAAAAAGCATGTCGAGGTGTCTATGAGCAAGACACTGAACCCCTAACTGCTCCCCGAGTGTCACATAGTGGCTTTTCACGGCTCCTATACAATAGGATGGGTTAAAATGGAGAGAATATATTCCACTGCCCTGTGCTGTGGGGCAATAAACTGGCCAATTAATTAAAGCTACTCCCTGAGGTTTACCCTGTGGGGGCTTATAGTTGTTTCTAGCTATTGGTCCTGGCAAGTATGTCATCACAAGTTCAAGTCATGGAAGTGTGCCATAGGCTACCTCGCAGATGAAGAAAGAGTTCATAGACACATAGCCAGTACCAACAGACATTAACCCTAAAAACAAAGATTTGAATCTTGTGGCTTAACTTAATTGATTTAGGACTGTTGTCTTACTGTCATATGCATGTAATATTAATCGGAGTTCCATTTCCTTCTTTGCAGAAAAAGGTAAACCCAGACCTCCAGGTGGAGGTGAAGCCTAGTATCCGGGCCAGGAAGATTCAGGAAGAGAAGATGAGGAAGCAGATGCAGAAGGAGGAATATTGGAGAAGGAGAGAGGAGGAAGAGCGTTGGAGAATGGAAATGAGGTATGATTAACAGAGTGATGTATTTGAAATAATGCTCCCAGAATTCACTGCATTATCTATGTCACTTTGGATAAAAACATCCAGTAAATGAAATTTACTTTAATTTATATTCTTATTTGCATTCACTGAGGCAGTTTTAGGCTTCTAAATTATTTAAATGAATATAATAATCAACCGTCCATTGCACACTTTTTGGTAATCAACTGGTTAACACTGGGCATGCATTTGACAGCCGAAATGCTCAGTTTTGTATCAACGCTGGTGTTTAGGATAATTCGTTGTTAAGCACATCAGACACACACATTACCGCAACCTGTTGTATCCTTTTTAGATCTGCATCCTGAAAGCAGACACTTTGAATCGTCAGTCAGATCTTTTAGTCAAGTCAGATTCTTTTAGGTACAGAGTCTATTAATATTATTACTACTACCACTAAACTTTTGACTGCTCCCATTAGGGGTCGCCACAGTATAGCATGAAGAAAAAAAAAGATGAATTTGTTCATCTGGACACTACATTTTGAGAGAAATGTCTCATTACTTATACAGGAGACATCTTCAGTCTAAGCTGACTGAAGGCATCCCCAGCCTTATAAACAAAACAGTTGCATAGTGACCAAATCAAAGGATGGTTTCATATGCCAGTTGGTTATTGATTGGATTTCAGAAGTAATGCGTACTTTTCACAGAGGATTGGGTAATATTTCCAAACACAGGATTGTAAGATGGTGACAGATGTACTCTTGGGCCCACCCTCAGTTCAAGGTTGGTCTTTCCCTCTTTACGTAGATGGCCTCTTTTAAACCCCATACAAACCAACATTCCTCCCTATTAAGGTGGGTATCTTCATCCTTGAAAGAGTGACCACAGGTCAATAGATGGGTGTAGACTGTGGAGTCCTGGCCTGGCGAGGGCGGGGACTGGCCTGACAAAAGAGAGAAATCACACATTAAACAGGCCCTGGTTAAGGTAGGTTATCCTAACCGCTCATTTGGCAAAGCCAGAAATATGCCCAAACAGTGCTGCAGCTGATCAAACAGAAAAGGACAACAACTACCCAAGTGCAAATCAGTGGTGATTACAGGTGTGACAGGAGTTTTGGAACATTTGAGATATGTATTTTCCAAACATTGGGTCTCAGTTACTTTTGAACCCTAAAAAAAACTGAATAAAAAAAAAATACCCACAAAAAAACACCAAGGATCGGGTCCGCCGGCACAAAATGAGCAATATTGTCCTCCCCCAAGAGGATGGAACAACACAGGAGAGCCAACACGTCAGGCCAGGACTCTACAGTCTCCACCATCTACAGACCAGTGGACACTCTGTCAAAGATGAGGATGTTCACATCCTTGATAGGGAGGAACGCTGGTTTGAAAGGGGGGTTAAAGACCATCTATGTGAAGAGGGAACTACCATCCTGAACAAAGTCTGAGAGTCCATCTGTCATCATGTGACAATGCTGTGATTGATCCTATACCCCAATCCGCTGTGAATAGTCCTCATTACCACTGAATGTCCATTAATGACCAAACTTCCATATGAAACCAGCCCTTAGTGGTTTTTACACAACTGTGTTGTTCATCAGGATGCAGATGCTGCAGTCAGCTCATAGCGAAGATGTCACCTGGATGAATTATGAGATGTTTCTCATAATAAACGTGTCAACATAAACTGATTCACCCTTTTTGTAACTCCCATTGTATGTAACTTTTAATTACTTTTTAAAATATTTTAACTCCAGTTATTTAAGACAGCATAAAAACAGGACACAAACGCCATACGATGGCAGCTCACGGCTCCCATACAATAAGGTGGGTTAAAATGCAGAGAATTCCAAACTTCCCCTTGTGGGACTGATGAGAGAATCCATTTTTGTTTAAAAAATAATTCAGGCGATATGAGGAAGACATGTATTGGAGACGCATGGAGGAGGAGCAGCACCACTGGGATGATCGACGCCGCATGCCTGATGGGGGCTATCCCCAGGGCCCCCCCGGCCCCCCTGGTCTGCTTGGAGTCAGGCCTGGAATGCCTGTTCCTCAGCCACAGGGACCTGTGGTAGGAATGCATATTTCATTTAAATCATAGTCCTTTTTTGGGAATTATTGCAATAATAATTTTTAGTTTGGAGTTAAATGTGTTTAAAAATGAATAGATAAATAGATTATTTATTATTTAAATAGATTAGTTGAATAAATGTATTTTTCCACTTTTAATTTATATCTCAAATTTATACATAGAGCTTAGATTATTTCCAGATATGTGCCTACATTTTTTGTCATATGAACTGATGGTTGTGAATGGAGTGAGGGACTTGGTTGACAAAATATACGAGTTCTCCATTTCCCTTGGTCAGGGGACCATCTGCTTCAAGGTTTTGCATTTTGCTATTGAACAGGCCAGAAATAATGCCATTTCCCCTGTGAACAGTCTTATGATGGGCTGAGATGAAGAGTGTTGGTGAAAAAGAGATGGGATGGAGTTTCTGGTATTTGTAACCAGATAATTAAACAACAGTTCCAATGAAGTTGGGACATTGTGTAAGACATAATTAAAAACAGAATACAATGATTTGCAACTCCTTTTCAACCTATATTCAATTGAATACACTACAAAGACCCTATATTTAATGTTCAAACTGATGAACTATTGTTTTTACAAAGATTTCCTAATTTTGAATTTGATGCCTGCAGCACATTCCAAAAAAGTTGGGACAGGGGCCCGTTAACCACTGTGTTACATCACATTTCCTATAACAACACCCAATAAGCGTTTGGGACCTGAAGACACTACTTGTAGCTGGAATTTTTCCCATTTTTGCTTGAAGAAGGACTTCAGTTGATCAACAGTCCAGGGTCTCTGTTTTCATATTTTGCAGTTCATAGTGTACCACACATTTTCTATGGGAGACAGGTCCGGACTGCAGTTAGGCCAGTCTAGTACCTGCAGGCTCTTACTAAGAAGCCATGCTGTTGTAACACGTGCAGAATGTGGCTTGGCATTGTCTTGCTGGAATAAGACGAGGGATATCCCTGAAGAAGACGTTACTTGGATGGCAGCATATGTTGCTCCATCACCTGTGTGCACCGTTCACCATTGATGGTGCCTTCACAGATGTGCAAGTTACCCATGCCATGAGTATGAACACATACCCATACCATCACAGATGCTGGCATTTGAACTTTGCACTGATAATGATATGGATGATCCTTTTCCTCTTCAGCTCGGAGGACACGATGTCCAATGTTTCCAAAATTGACTTGACATGTGGACTTGTCAGACCACAGCACACTTCCACTTTGCGTCAGTCCATCTCAGATGTTCTTGGGCCCAGAGAAGCCGGTGGCATTTCTGGGCATTTCCAACGAATGTGTTCACTTTTATTTAGAATGTTCTAAACTAGTGTTCATTGAGCATTCATCAACTTTCCTAGTCTTTTGTTGCTCCTCTCGCAGCTTTTTTGGGCGTGTTGCAGGCATCAAATTCGAAATGCAGGAATATTTCCAAAAAAACAATCAAATTTATCAGTTTGAATATTAAATATCTTGTGTTTGTAGTGCATTTGATTGAATGTGGGTCAAAGAGGGTTTGAAAATCATTGTGTTCTGTTTTTATTTATGTTTTACACAATGTCCCACCTCCATTGGAATTGGGGTTTGTAAGTCTCACTTTTGTCTTTACCTCATAGCCAATGCTCCTTCCAGACCCCTGTCTGAGGAGAAAGTATTTGGGTATTTGTACTTCCACACTAAAAACCTCCACCTATTACAGGTAATTTGATGACACTCTGTACCATCAGGCATGGTATGAGTCTGAACCCACAGTCTTCTGCTTGTTAGTCCCTGAAGTGCGTGTTCTACTGCTGAGCTATCAAGGCCCCTTTATTATGTTCTAAGTAAATGCTAACTTATTTTCACATGCTTAGATATCTTCTTTCGCTAAATTTGGCTGCTCCCCTTAAGGGTTCCCACCGTGGATGATCCTGAACAAGATGTATGGGATATTTAGTATATGACAGGAAGTAAGGGGTCTGAACCCCTTACTTCCTGTCCTCTGCATCTTGCTCTGCCATGCCAACCACCTGCATGTCCTCCCTCACCACATCATAAACCTCCTCTTTGGTCTTCCTCTTCTCCTCTTGCCTGGCAGCTCCATACTCAGCATCCTTCTCCCAGTATACCAGCATCCTTCTCCCAGTATACCAGCATCCTTCTCCCAGTATACCAGCATCTCTCCTCCACACACGTCCAGACCATGTCAATGTTCCCTTGCTAATTTTTTCTCTAAACCAATCAGCCTGTGCTGTCTCTTTTATATGCTCATTCTTGTTTCTGTCAATCTTCTTCAGTCACAATGAAAAGACATTTAAATAAGTTTTTATATGTATGAAATACTTTTAAATATAATTGGTTTAGTAAATATCTGCACGCTATTGCAAGGTTACATTGGCACGCTGGCAGTTTACCACTTGGATAGCTGTTGAAAATCAGGAGTCTGGCTTTTTTTCCTGGTTACCGTATTCATCGGGCCTGGCGTGAAATATCTAGATGCAAACTTTAGTACTTTTCAGCATTTAACTGAATGTCATCCTTAGCCCTCAGTCCAGCATGTGACACGCCCAGCTCCCCTTTAAAGGAACAGAGATGTGAGTTAGGGTGCTTGCAAAGAATGGGAAAAACAATCCCAACATGGATAAAAAGAAAAACTCCTTTTGACCTGAAAAGAAAATGTATTTTGACTTTGTTGACTTACCTGAATTATTGAGCCTGAAAAGACGTGTTTCTCTTTGTCCATTCGGCATTGTTGAAAAACAGTTCAGGAAAGATTCCAACTGTCGCTGGTCCACAGCAGGTAATGACAAGGAGAAAAATATCCAATTGAAATAATACCCGTCAAGCTGATATCCAAGTCCTCACTTGGTTCAGTTACACATGTTATAATCTGACTCAACTTTTATTTGTGGGGGGTACAATGGACAAGCCCTGACTTTAGCCGTGGTGACAGGCAATTTAAAATAATTCAGAAAACCATCACAGAACTGGTCATTAGAGATAAGATATTCCTTTATTAGTCCCGCAGGGTGAAATTGCAGTGTTACAGCAGCAAGTGGAAAGCACCGTAGGAGAGGCATCCCATCTAAAACATAACGTGTAACCTAGACAACAGACATTGTTGTTGTTATTCAAGTCATTCATGAGGATATTCATAACTATCCCCATTTACAATTATGCTGAGGATGGAAATTCACCACAATCAACTTTTCATGGTTCTTTTGTTTGCCTTTTAATCTCAATCTGAGATAAAATCCTATATCGTTCCATATTAATGAGTTATGTAAAACAAACCTCTCATTGTCTCTTTATAGTTTGGAACATGAGTCATGTTTACCATGTGCTCGCTAGTCTTTGCTGGGTCAATGGTAACTTTCCCATTAGAATTAGAAAGTGGGCTACTGGTATTAACTTGTGCTTAACGTTAAATTATATTTTTGCCAAACGTATATGAACAGCAGTAAAGCTTTTCACTCTGATCCAAGTGTGCCTTGGTACCAAGTGTTGGTACATTTTGCTTGGCTTGTAATTTGATCCCCCATGACCATGTGTACCATCCATCCATCGTCAACTCCTTATTCAAAGTCAGGTCGCGGGGCCTTGCTGTAGTCTATCCAAGCACTCATTGGACAAAGTTACCGTGCCTATAGATAATCAGCTCCTCTATACCATTAGCTGTATGGAAGCGAGGGATTTGTTACATGGCGTCATGGTGATTAGTCTGTTCAAGCCATTCATTTCCCCAAGCTGCTTCTTGGCTTAAAGGAATATGTTGTCACTTTGTTTTTCAATCGGCTTCAGAATATATCAAAAGGTAACAAATGATCCCTGTGACTGTATTCATTATCTGTCATCCGTCTTAGACTTGCAAGTGTTTCTTTTAGCTGATTAATTTAAAATGAATATTTGCATATTCAGAAAATATGCTGACTGTCCAAAGCTTGAAAAAAAGTCCTTGGGACATTCGTTATTTGATTAAAGTGGCAACGGTAGGATTTTACTGGGCAATTTGGGTCTCCTTCACGGTGGAAACGGGGCATAGATTTTTACTATCAACTATGGATATTTATGAAGTCCTAACCTAATCCATCGTGTCCTCATCTGTTCTTGGTTGTAAGCTCTGACTTTTAGTCTCATCTTATAAATTAGACTAGAATATTTATGAAATATTTCTCTATTCAGTCCAAATGCCTGAGAATCTTATTCATATAGGTTTATTTTGCTAATATAGAAATTTGAAATCAAAACTTGCTGTTGTGGAACTGAACACAAACGGGTTCATTCACTGTCAACTTTTCTAGCCTCCACGTCGCCCAGATTCCTCAGATGACCGCTATGTGATGACCAAGCATGCAGCCATCTACCCCTCAGAAGATGAGCTCCAGGCTATCCAGAAAATTGTATCAATTACTGAACGTGCTCTCAAACTGGTGTCCGATATCATTACTGACCTGGACAAAAGCAAGGAAGAAGACAAGGAGAAGAAGGATGTCCCAAAAGATAGGTAAGGCAACTGGGATTGTGTAGTTAAACAGCTTTTCAGTTTGAAACTGCTGCTACTTCTGATTGACTGATCCTAAGCTCCACTGTTTTCTTCCTGATGCTCTAATCACAGCCGAGCAATGGCTGTTATCCATCATAACTCCTGCCAACGTCCCAGATAACTATGGCCAAGCTGTTTCAGGGCTACACCAGTCCTGGGAACATACACATAGTACAACGTTTCAGTGTCAAATTAATAACACTCTTGATGCATGGTGCCATCAGCATTATCATTGGTCTCCTTTTTCTCTTGTAATTCAAATGACATGGCCTCAATTTGTTCTTAGTTTTACTGCTATATTCACTTCAGAGCATTTCTGATCTTGTTAATATTTACAACGACACACTGAAGGCCTTGCTGTCAACTTTACAAAGATACGTTTCCTAACCTCCAGAAATTACAAGCAACCGTTGTTGGCCAATTGGTATGCATTTCCCATAGCCCAGTGAAGAAGCTTCAATGACCAAGATGTAAGCACATCAAAGACAAGTTCAGGTTGTTTTTACAACCTAGTTCTTCTTTTTGTGGGGTTTGTCATAGTGCATATCAATTCCATCCTACTCACCAGCTTCATTTTGGAAATTTGAGGATTGCAGCCAGGGCTAGACACGGCTCTACACACAAGCTATAAACCTGTCCTTTCTTTTTAAAAAGTCACAGTGCTTCAGTTTGACTGAGAACATGATTTCCCTCATCTTTGACTTCTCAATTTTGCTGGATGGATAAAATGATCATTCCTGCAAGTTGAACCATGAAGTAGCTCAGCAATGTGACTGACCATTAATGATAATAATGATAATCTTGGGTTATAATTTTCTACTTTCATTTTCTCATTCAAATATGTGGTTTAGATAATTGGGATAAATTGAACATGTCTGACATGTTTCAACATGTCCTGTGAGATGCACTTGTAAAACTGAATTTAGCTGTTGTGCCACATCCAAAATGAAACCAATGAGTACAATTATATCATAACTGTTTTGACTGATGGCAAAACTAGAAAATAAGATCCAGGTTGTTAAAAAAACCAACTGAAATTTCCTTTAACTGAGGTTCCTGACAAGTCCTAATAGCTTAGAACTTGTAAATTCTGACTGACATGTTCACTGGTCATTTCCACTAAAAATGTCTAATTCAGTTGAGCTCAAACTTTGAGAACTTATCCGTCCAATTTTGGCCAACCTCTTTTTCTGTAGTGCCTGGAAAACGTTGTTTGTGTAATCTTGTGTAATCTTTGACTCAAGTTAATTTATTGCACTGAGGAGGAGACATTCTGTGTTGTAGCAAAAGGTAGAACAAGTAGTGGTAAGACCCTCTACCTTCAGATTCTGTCTTCCTATGATACACCAATGTGCCTGATTTTAATGTGGCTCTGCATGGCACCACTACCAGATTGAATAACATGTCTTGATGCATGCTCAGTATTCCAAGTAAGGGAATCACAAAAAAGAGGAATCGGTTCATCTGGACACCAAGTTTCACTGAGATGTCCCATCCCTCATGCAGGTGACCTCTTCAGTCTGAGATGGTGGGGATGCTGCAGTCGGCTCAGACTGAAGAGGTCACCTGTATGAGGGATGGACGTCTCTCTCAGGGAAACTAGGTGTCCAGATGAAGTGATTAACCTTTGCTGTGAGTTTGAACAGCAGTTTATTCTGCGGGAGGCAACATTGATCTTTTTGGTGAAATATTTGAAATGGCATTATAATTGGTCCCCTGTAGTAAAGTATCAATGAGACGGATATTCTTTAACATAGTTGGCCTGTCCAATATTGGTTAGAGCTGTTTTACAAGCCAGGCAATGCAGTCGTGTCTCTACAGCTTAGTCTAGCTTAACTTGATGAGCTTGGGAAGTGTTATCCTTCATACATTTGTGTTGTATTTGCAGTTAGACTATTTTGAACATTAACCGACATTAAAACTTTTTCCCGTTTTGCTGTCTAGAGCACTGAAAGGAGTGATGAGGGTCGGAGTGCTTGCTAAAGGCCTGCTTCTTCGTGGGGACAAGGATGTCCAGCTGGTGTTGCTCTGCTCTGAAAAGCCCACCAAGAGTCTTCTTACCCGCATTGTAGAACACCTCCCGAAGCAATTAACAGTACTACATTTTATGATTATATACAAATGTTACATCATTTCAGTTTGGTTACTGAAGAGTACAAATTGTAAGACATTATGCTTGGTAAGCTCAGAACTTTTTAATTCAGTTTTTTTCAGGCATAAGTATAATCTCATATTTGAGTTTCTTGATTCCTATTCACACGGGAACAGCATTACCTGGGGACCTAATGTGATTTCAAAATCAAAGCCCTTCCGACCCATGTCTGTTTTTTGTGTAGCGCATGCGCACGGGATAAGCAAAATATGTATTTTACTCAAATTTACCAGCATTGTTCCGCGGATATGATTGAGAATGTCAGGGATCCACATAAGATCATCCGCTCCCTACACAAAATGTTCCTCTGCAACCAGGTTTTGAATGACAAGCGTAATAGCTGCTGAGAAGACAAACGGGCATAAGATGCACAAAGAGACGGTTTTAATTGCTGTGTGCGTTGAAACGCATAAGATGAGCCTCCTTAATTTGCACCCAAAATCCTGTCAAAAATTTCATTTATAATCACAGCCTCCATAATTCTTGACAGGGAAAGAGGCAGGAAAAAAGTAGCTGAGAAAATGAAAAAAAAGAAAAGAAATTAACATTAATATAAATTAATAATATTAGGTGATTGCAATTGTACGACCGGAGTGATGATAAACATCTTGAATGTCTTGAAGTAACCTTTCAAATTTCTGAGATACTGATTCACAGGACATATCAGATGATCCCTGTGTTGGCTGAGATGTGATTGGTAGTTTGCGCTGGGATTTTCCCTCCACAAAATACTGACATGACCAATTTACAAGGGCTTGAGATCACAGAAGACCTCCAGTTATTACAGATTACTAGAAGTCCCATGGTAATACTGGTCTCATGCAAATAGGCATCAATTTATCAGACCGTTTTAGGCAGACATTTGCATACTTGATACAGAAATGTTAACATTGATTGTGCTCTATTTCATCTAACACTAATTTATCGTTGTCTAGTTTGTCACATTCATTGGAGTTCCCAGCTACACTAGATGGAGTTCATGACAATATTACATCCTTTCCTTTGAGAACCACATCTGTTAGAATGTCATGGTTTCATTTAGCAAATGCTTTTATCCAAAGTGACATACATTTGAGAGTTGGTACAGCACAAGCGATGATCTAGTGTGGCGTGAACAAAGTGAGTAAAGCCCCAAAGCTACACTCGAGTCCAACAGAATGTAGGAGCTATCAGGTGGTGCCCAGACGCAATGAACATAGTGAATATAAGCAGAAATGCCCCCTTTCATTACTCAAGTCCATCAAGTCTTGTTCAGAGTTCATAAAGAGCTGGGTTATTTTTAGCCTTTTCTTAAAGATTGAGAGGGACTCAGCAGATTGAATAGAGTTTGAGAGCTTGTTCCACCAGCAGGAAACTACAGAAGAGAAGAGTTGAGATACGGGTTTAGGTTCCTGTCGTGGTCGCAGTACCAGGCTCCTCTCATTGGCTGAATATAGTGAGTTTGGAGGGAGTGTAGACCTGAATGAGGGAGTTCTGGTCAGCTGGAGCTGCTTTAGTTGCTATTTGGTAAGCAAGCATTGATGTTTTGAATTTGATGCAAGCAGTAACTTGGGAGCTGATGGGGTGTTATGAACGGTGGGGTGACATTAGTTGTTATAGGCTGATTGAAGACTAGACACACCACGGCATTCTGCATCACCTACAGAGGTTTGAAAGTATATGGGGAGGCCTGCTAGTAGGCAGTTGCAGTAGTCAATATGATGAGCCTGTACCCGGAGTTGGGCTGCATGCTCAGACAGGCTGGGTAAGATCTCTCTGATAGTGTACACGGCAAAGCTGTATGGCTGAGCAACAGAGCTGGGAATTGTCACCATGGCATTGGTATGAGAACCCACAAGAGTGGGTGATAGCACCCAAGTGAGATAGTGTATAGTGAGAAGATAAAGGGGCCGAGTACTGACCCTTGAGGCACCCCTGTGTACAAGTTGTGTGGTTTGAATACTTCCCCCATCCAAGATACTCCGATAGATCCTTTTGAGAGGTAGGACATGGACCAGCAGAGGGCAGATCCAGAGATACCAAGCTCATTCACTGTGGAGAGTAGGATCTGATAGTTGACTGTGTCTAAGACAGCTGGTAGATCTGGCAGCAACAGAGTTGAGAACTTGCCGGCAGCTAGCTAAGAACCATTATTCCCTTAATAACAAGAGTGCCGTCTCTGTAGAGTGACCCAGCTTAAAGCCAGGCTGGTTCGGATTATGCAGGTTGTTCTCAGAAAGGAATTTGGAGACTTTGTTAAAAACTGTGCACTCGAGTATTTTATTAAAGGCAGTGGAGTATTGAAACTGGTCTGTAGTTTTCAACCTAGGCTGGGTGGAATGTAGGTGTTGTTTAAGCAGCGGGATGACCTATGCTTGCTTGAATGCAATTGGAAAGACATCTGTAACAGGAGATGAGTTGATGATGTGAGATGGTTTGTAAAAGGTAGGATACTATTGGGTCCAGTGGGCAGCTAGTGGGGTGAGATTTCAGTAGAAACTGTGATTTCCTTTTCAGTAAGGGGGGAGATTAAAGCGAGTGTAGCTTTGCTGGCTGGCAGTGGCCAACTGGGTTAGTCTGGCTTAGAAAACTGCTTATTACATTACATTAGATTACAGGCATTTAGCAGACGCTCTTATCCAGAGAGACGTACATCAAGTGAGCAGTTAGGGGTTAAGTGTCTTGCTCAAGGACACCTCGACATGCTGTATGCAGGATCGGGGATCAAACCTGCGACCTTCTGATTGCCAGATGAACACTCTACCCACTGAGCTATGCCACCGCCTGATGCAGACGCCTTATCAGTGAAGAGTGTGCTTAATGTGTGGCAGAGCTCAGGGTGGAAGATGAGGTGGGAGTTAGAAGAAGAAGACATTCTCTGAGTGTCTGTGGCACCACTGATCTTGCTCTGATAGTAAGTGGTCTCGACACATTTTAGACTGGAGGAGAATGATGCTAGGTAATACTGATAGTTAGTGAGGTCATTTGGCTGGAATATTACCACCAGGTTAGTGTATTTATTTTCAAAAAATACAAAATTTAATATTTGACATGTTTGTTTGAAAATCTCATTATCCATTGTAACCCCATTTCATACCAGGTGGTTACACCAGAAAAATATGAAGTTAAGGGCTCAATCCAAGAAGCAGCCATCATCTTAATGTCCTGTGCTGAGCCCAAGATGCAAGTGACAATCACAATGACTTCACCTATCATCCGAGAGGAAAATGGACGGGATGGAGGTTGGGAAAGTCCTCAAAACCCTTTTCTTACTTTTTCCTTCCCCCTTTTTCTCTCTGCTACATCCCAGTAAATTCAATTTCCACTTATTTATTCACGTCCTGAAGAGCAGTACACTGCTGGCACTCAGGCAAAGTCACTGTTTCTGAATTGCCCTCTCCTTTATGAAATAGCTGCTTATGAGAGCCAGATCAGTACGAGTATAAACAAGAAAACGTATTTGTTTATCATTGTGCTATTTCCATATTGCCTCATTAAGCATGGGTCTAACGTTTGTTTTATTCTTAACATCTCTTTACTTTAAACCGCTGAAATGGTTTGAACTTTTGAGATGAACATGATTAGACTGCAAAGCATCCATATTCATGCTGATCCAATGTGGAAGCGACAAGAAAACTTAAACATGTGATCATTTTCTTTTCATGAGCCATGAGTCGTTGATATGCTCTTTCTTATCACAGTGGGCTCAGTTCTCTGAATTTAGTGGGATTGGCTGAGAGGCTAGTGCCAGCAGCGTTACTCTTGGGCTTTTTGCTCTGTAACTTTCTAGTGTCTCAAGTGGTATTCTTTGAAACGAAGCATGATCAGTGTTTGCATTGTGTTTACTTTTTCTCCAGGTAAGATTCAATTTTGTTTCCTGTGTTCCAGGGAATTCTGTTACCACATCAGTATTGGCAATCACCAATAAGATCATAAGTTGTTGCCTTGAAATGGCTTAAGTCAAGTCATCTAAATTCTTCTAGATTAGAGGGCTAGAAGTAAATTCACATTAAAGAAGACGCTAGTGTGCAAGTCAAAATTTTGCCATAAATTGTCGATAGGTTATCTAGAGCATTTTTGCTGAAATTCAAAATTTACGCTGTGACTAAAGTTAAAATCTGGCATGAAGTGGAACTCCACACAGCTAGGAGGAGGAAGTTGAGAAGCGGAGGTCAGCTGGTATGTCCCTACAGGAAACAAATGTTCTTTTTTGTCTGGCAGTGATAAGCTCACCATCTTGAGGCCCTTTATTCAGAAGTGCACCCCTGAATGACTTGGTGTAGTCCACACCCAAGCATATGGCTCAAGATTGGGTACAAAATACCCTTTTTGTTAAAATTGGAAGGAGGTTTGTTTTGATTTTGTTATGAAACCATTCTAGAGAATTGAAAGGCTAGATAATCATTGTATTATACAGAAAGGGAAATGCAACCATTAGATCTACAGATTGGTGTGCTAAATGACAGTTGTTTTTTTTAAGTATACTTAGGGGAGTTTGGATAAACTTCAGGTAGAAGAGTTGTGACAAAGGAATCTTTGGTTGGACTTGGGTGCAGGCACTTTTCTACAATCGTCCAACTTACCGGTGCTAGGTATGCATGCAGTCCTAACCCCCTTTGTTTGCTGGGAGCTTTCATGTTAGTTTTAGTTTCTAGTACACATCGCTGCCTCCATGTATTCACAACTACTCTTACAACTTCAACCCAAAACCCCTCCTTTATTTCTAACGACAATACAATCCATCCTCAAGTAATGTGTTTCTCTTATGAGGCTTGATATGCCCAACCAGCTCCGGAAGGATTTTTGACCAAGGTTCCTTACCACCTTAAACACTTTGCCACACCTACCACTGCCGCCTTTTCTCAGACGACTCCCTAGAAGCCAGCTGCACTTCACAATTTATCTGTTTGGGATTATTCTCTGTCCCATGTCCATACTAACAACCATGCTCATCAGGAACTCATTTTTCTTGATATCTTGAGCAGGAAAATAAATAAGCTTAGGACAAAGCCATCGACTAAACCTGAGATTTCATGAGACTAATTTTACAGAAAGGGTCAGTTTAACAAAGGAAGACCCAATAAAAGTGGTATTGGCTGCACATCATTTGTGGTGTGAAGCTGTAGAAGTCCAGCCAGATAAACAGATAAATTGTACCATTCTGTGCTTTATATGCCATACATTGTGATTCTACAACCATTCCCATCCTCTTGGAGGCCCAGTGTTATGCTGTTCTGTGTAACGTCAAGTGCTGAGCCCAGACTGCCCATTTTGAAATTCACATGTATCAGGCAAGTAGCAAGAAAGACATTGACTGTCTTGAAAGGAAAGACACCTGGTATGTGTGGCAATGTGTTTGTTCTTGCGAGCCTTGCTGACCTGGTCAAACACCCATTCCTCATCACAATTTTGACAATTCGAATCCATTTTTAGATGTAACCTCGGGTATGGTGAAAGACCCAGCGGACGTCTTGGACAGGCAAAAATGCCTTGACGCTCTGGCTGCTCTGCGCCACGCTAAGTGGTTCCAGGTTCGGAACATCATTTTACTTTCTTATTGTAGCCTTATGAGATGCATTATTTTTGTTTTTTAACCATTTTGGTTTTAATTTTATTTAATAAAAGATGTGAAATTGAAAGAAAAACTTACTATTTGAAACGAAATAACATTCAAGGATGCCATTTATATTACATGGTCAACCACATTAACATCTAATGAGCTACATGCACACACAAACACACACAGACACATATGTCTGTGTGTGTGTGTGTGTATATATATATATATATATATATATATATATATATATATATTTTTTTTTTTTTTTTTTTTTTTTTTTTTTT
>OMLC01101545.1:0-14948 GCA_900302585.1 Regalecus glesne | reverse complement strand
GGGGGGGGGTGCTTCATCACAGCTTCGCCTGGTGATGCCAGCTCTCCTTCCAGCCAGAGAGACAACTTTTTACGTCTCTTCACCTCGGTCAACCCAGTTAAGATCATAGACACCGTTCCTCAGACGTAAACATGGGTCGAACCGCATTTGCAAATACTTCTGAGGGTTTGTGTGTTAACCCAACGCTACACCAGATGGCTGGTGTCTGCCATGGACGACTGTGTGACGAGTGCCAGAACATTCAGACACATGAGCGGGATGGAAAGTGAAAGTCACATACTTCGGTAGAGAGGGTGCGCTACTGAAACTGATGAGCCAGACATTGTGGGTTCGAATCCACCGTGGGCTTGTCAGGAAGGGCATCAAGCCTTTACCCCGCCCCCAAGCTCCATATAAGTCCTCATGTGGTTAACTTTAACCATGTAGTGGTGCCCAGGACTGATGCCTGGAAGGCCGCAGGTTCAATCCCTCGTCCCTGCAGAGAAACATGTGGAAGTGTCCTTGAGAAAGACACTGTTCCCCCAACTGCTCTGGCCTGTGAGGGACCAGTGACCTGTTCAGGGTCAGAGATAGGCTCCTGTTCCTCTGAGACCCGACCTCAGATAAGGGGTTGATGGATGGATGGATGGATGGAGGCATGGATGGATGGATGGATGGATGAATGAATTAGTCCCCAAGGTATGGGGTTGGACACAGACTTAGAAGGAGCATTGGGGGGTTAAAGGTCAATTACCCTTCCTGATGCCCAGCGATGGGTTCAAACCCGCAGCCTCTGATTCGTCAGTTCCCAGGGATCCCACGCTGTGACCAGGCAGAGAAAGTGAAAGTAAAACGTGGCCCCCGGTCTGAGTGGTCTGTGTGCCGTGTGCCCCCACAGCTCAGGATGACTCAGACTAACCCCCCCTAGGTGAGGCGTGTCACAGCTTCCTCCTCCACGCCAGCACAGATATTAGCCACATACGATGCAGTCCTAACTGTCAACCCTCTCACGGGTCCCTCCATCGTCGAGACATATGGTCATGAGCTTGAGATCACAGAGAGCCTGACCGCTCTTTGTGGCACCTCTGAAACCTGCTGCTTCTGCTCATGGGGGTGCACCAGTTCACAAGCCTTCACCCGTGAACGGACATGATCCGCAAATCCCGGTCTCCGTTGATAAAGGGCCTCAGACCCACATATGATAGGAGCTGCACGGTAGAGAGACCCCCAGCTCGAGCAAAGGCCCAGCCCGGACCCCCGCTAACTGCAATGAGTCAAGAGGTGCAGAAGAGAAAAACAAAAACAGTTTTCTTGTTTGTTCGTTTCGACTTCGGCAGATCCCTCATCTTGACACCTCCTACACCAAATTGACGTGTTGCATTGTCCCCCTACACACAGGGCTGCTCGGTCTTTCACACACATGCACACACATACGTACAGCAAAACCAACAGATGCACACATAAACACAAAACCACATCAGCCCGGGGCTCCCCTTTCGTCTGCCTCCACTCTCAAGGTGTGATCTCTATCTGTCGCTGACATGGAGGCGGGGGGCAGTCTTCAACTGAGAGTGGAGGGCTGGCCTGTGTTCCTCAGCTGAATCAGGGTTTGATTGGAAGATCAGTCCTCATTGGGGGGACCCCCCCCCCTTATGCATTTGTCAGAGCGAAGAAGGATGGATACCCCCCAAAATAAAACCAGGGTCTCCGGTGGTCACAATTAGGCCCCATGTTGTGGGAGCGGACACTGACGTAGACGGAGAGCTTGAGGAGTCAAGGCCGGATGCACTTCCTGGTACCCCACAGTGGGCTCAAACCCACAACCTCTGGCCTGTCAGTTCCTGAAGCGTGCACTGAACCACTGAGCTACCGTAGACTTTCTGCATGACAAGAAGAGACTTTACCGGCTTGTCGCTGTACATGCAGAGAACCCAATATAACCCAATATGTCTCCAACTCCAGTTCTTTTTCCTAACGTCTTGCTCAGGGGCACAGGCAGGAGCATCAACTCTGACATGCATGTCTTTTTGACGGGGGCAGGAAACCAGAGCACGCGGAAGAAACCCACACACACGAGGAGAACGTGCAAACCCCCCACAGAACACACTCAGGACAGGATTCGAACCCAAGACCTTCATGCTGTGAGAAAACAGCATTGACCCCTGTGCCTTTGTGCCGCCCAAAGAGCAGATTACTGTACAATTTCTCAAAGAAGTTTAAATAAAGTTATTTTTTTATCGTGCAAACGCCGCTGTGAGACTCTCTTTCCTACTGAGCAGCAAGGTCAAAAGGTCAAAGTGGAGTTGAACCTTGGTTTCGCTGCTGCCTTGCTTTCTTCAACTAAAGATTTGAGCAATTTCTCATCATTTCAACTCCTTACGGACAGAGGGGTCCATTTTACATGTCCCCTTCAGTTCCCACACTCCTGATGCCCTGACGTGGGTTCGAACTCGCGGCCTCTGGCTCGTCAGCTCCCGAAGCCCACAGGACCACAGCCCCTGCTTTAGCTCCACACAGACACTTAACCGCTCATGGTGCTGCATGTGTGCGTGCGTGCAGGGAAGAGTGGCTGTACGCACGCGTTGAGCTGTCGGTGTGTGTCCGCAGCCTGCCAAACGACAGATTTTTGAAACCGAGTCCGGAGCATTAACACCGGGTGTGGGTCCAGCCGGGCCTGGCTGTTCCGTTGTATCGAGGTCCAAAGCCATCAGATGAACCTCGAAACAAGTGCTCCCCCCCGTCAGACAGAATGTTTGGTGCCTGTTTCTAGACCTCCGTCATGTCTGACCCGCTAGCACAGAAGGACATGCAAACACGCAACAGACGATGGTAGGGAACAGACACAGGCGGGCTCGGTCCCCTCGCCATGTGGCGTGGAGACGCACGCTCACTGCTGTTCATCATTACTTATCAATGACACCCAGCCCATACACAGCCCACACATACACCTGTCAAATGTGACACCTCCACCTTCAACAAAAGCACCAGGTTCCCCACCTTCTGCCCGGGGACACTTTACTTCAGGGGTCCCTCAGGGGTCATCTTGCGGATATGTGCTGATTGACCCTTCCTTGGCTGCTCTGCTCTCACAAGTGTGAGCGCTCCAACAGGAAGGCCTGTTTTCCTCAGCCCCGTGCGTCATGCTCCGGCACGCTCCCTCGTCGGAGACGGGGACCAAACCATGGACCACTTCCATACTATGTGGGAGTCCCTGCTGTTTCAATGGCTGCCAGGCAGGAGCCTCTCTCCTCTCCTTTTGGAGCGCTTGGCTCCGGAGCCGCGGGAGCCCATCTGATGTGGTCCCTCCATCTGACAAACAGCTCCCATCCCCAGGCTCAGACGGCTGGAGGGAGACACAGCAGACGAAGGGGGCCGCAGATTGTTGTAGGCCATTTGCATGTAAATACAGAGACCGGGCCTGGGTCTGGGTTCAATATTGAAGGCATCCACTGCACACAGGTCCCTCCGTGTGTGCATATATGAGTGTCTGTGTGCATGTGTTTGTGCACGTGTTGTGTTTTTTGCATGTGTGCTTGTGTCCGTGGCTCCATCCAGCACATCTGAAATATACAGCTGCCAAATTGCAGCAAATGTTTTAATACAATCACATTCTGTGGACCCTAATTGCATCTAATGGCTGCTCAATGTGTTCACTCAAAGCAGAAAACAGGACTGCTTTCATTGCATAATTTAGCATCGCATTGACCAAGGCGGCAGCAAAATATGAAGGAACCACAGTTACCTAATATCTATCCATCCATCCATCCATCCATCCATCCATCCATCCATCCATCCATCCATCCATCCATCCATCCATCCATCCATCCATCCCTCCATCCATCCATCCATCCATCCATCCATCCATCCATCCATCCATCCATCCATCCATCCCTCTCTCCATCCATCCATCCATCCATCCATCCATTCATCCATCCATCCATCCATCCATCCATTCATCCATCCATCCATCCATTCATCCATTCATCCATCCATTCATCCATCCATCCATACATCCGTCCCTCAAGCAACCGCTTAGCTGTAGTCTGGTTGCAGGGTCATGCTGGAACCACTCTGGACAGGCCACCATTCCGTCTCAGTGTAGCATTTAGGAGTTAGAAAACCCAAATGAAGATGTGAGAAAAGATGTTTGCATCATTTTCCCACCCACCGTAACTCACAGGCTAATGTACCTCTCTGATCGACATAACTTGCTGTCATATGTACTTCATAAACATGATACAGATCTATGATATGAAGAGAGATTATTCCACTACCATTACTACTTCTGGCTGCTACCATTAGGGGGTATCACGGTGGATCATCACCTCCACCTCTTCCTGTCCTCCGTATCCTCCTCTGTCACACCAGTCACCTGCCTGTCCTCCTTCACCACATCATAAACCTCCGCTTTGGTCTTCCTCGTCTCCTCTTGACACCTGTCCAAACCATCTTAGTCTGGTCTCTCTGGCTTTGTCTCCCAACTGTCCTACCCGAGCTGTTCCTCTAATATACTGGTTTCTAATTCTGTCCTCCTTCATCACTCCCAATATAATTCTCAGCATCTTCAACTTTGCCACCTCCTGTTTCTCCTCTACTGTCTCTCCACCATACAACATAGCTGGTCTCACCACCATCACATATATAAACATCACATCACCCTTGATACTCTTCTCCACCCACTCCACACTATCTGCTCTCTCTTCTCCACCTCTCTGCCACACTCTATGTTACTTTGGACAGTTGACTCCAAGTATCTAAACTCACTGTTGGAAAGCAGGGAGATAGGTGTAAACCCTGTTGGCACTGAGGTTGTAAATGAAGGGCAAGTGTTTTCCAATGTCCTCAGCTGCCCAGCCACAGAAGAAGGTGTTTAAGAGTCCCTGGTCCCCTCCTGCAGACAGAGACAGGGCACTGCTGAAATAGTGAGACACAATGTCAGTCACCCCATTTTCACCCCGGACAAGAGAGAGAGAGAGAGGGGGAGAGAGAAAGAGAATAATTCATGATTCTACGCAATGAACAAACCCTGCTTCACCTTTTGATTTTGAATGGATGTATTCTATTGACTGGCAGTGTTCCCTACACACAGTGTTTCTTGCCAGTTAGCCTGTGCAGCATTCTTTCATGTGTGAGTGTAGCGATGTTTACACTTCACCATCAAAGCTGCCATGTTTACGGGCATGGTCCAAGAGCCTGGCGTGGGTGTCTAGGGAAGGTCGGAAGACAAACACCCCGGAGTTGAAGCAGTCCGGCCAACCAGGGTCCGGGGCGGCTGACAGCTCCTCTCGTTCAAACAGCTCCTCCACATTACACAGCACCTGAAAGGGGAGGCGGGAGCCCGTGAAAGGTCGTGGGGGTTAACCTGAAAGATGCTGCGCTGTATGTATAGTAAAAGTGCACATACGTTGAACACGGATCATTCACCATGACCTCCTGATGGCATGTTTATCTCTGTTTACTAAGCCATGGCCTTCGACCGTGACCTTTGACCTGAACCGGGAGGTATGTTTGTTCTCATGGGACAAAAAAAAGGAGAGACGTGACAGGTCCCGTCGTGACTGTTGGTCAGCTGTGTGCTGGGTGATGGTTTCAGCGATGGCATGTTTGGAAAATGCTACCCAATCATTTAAAGCTCGGATGTATGAATTTTTAAAGAGCCAAATCAAGCATGCTGGCCTGTAGATTAGTCTGGGGCAACAATTCTCACACATACTCTGCAAAGAGGTCAAACTCTTCCCTTTACACAGGGCCAGAAATGTACATTGTGTTGATATAGATGGACAAATGAATGAGGGTCATGGAGGGTTATTGAGGGGCGGCATAACTCAGGAGGTCGGGCGGTTGCCTAGTAATCGGAGGATTGGTGATTGGATCCCCAGTCCCTTCAGAAAGTGTGTTGAAGTCTCCTTGAGCAAGACACCGAACCCCCTAAGTGCTGAGGCCTAGTGATAGAATGGTGATCTCTCCAGGGTATTTACCTGCCTTTCACCTAATGTGCGCTGGGATAGGCTTCAGCATGACCCCTTGACCCTTGACAGATGGGTCATTGATACCCTCCAAATATACAGCCACTTATTGGCTTTCTGTACCATGTCATTATCATTATGATTATTATTATGATTATTGAGTTTCTTGACAATTGATATGGCTCTAATAACTCATCCATGTGCTAGGAGAAGAATAATGTGTCTCATTCATCAATCCTCCGTCCACCCTCTCTACTCCCACTCCAACTTATTTCTTATTGCCTATTGTATTCTCATATTTTTGTTTTATTATATTATTGTATCTTAAGTATGTGTTAAGTAGTTTTTTATTGTCTTCGTTTTTTTGTTAAAGTGTCTTTAAGTCTTTTGAAGGGTGTTATAGAAATTAAATGTATCATTATTGTGGATTATCATTATTATTATTATTGTTGTTGTTGTTGTTGTTGTTGTTGTTGCTGTTGTTGTTGGCAGCATAGCTCGCTGGGTAGAGTGGTCGTCTGGCAATCAGAAGGTTACAGGATTGATCCTCGGTCTTCCATATAGCATGTCGAGGTGTCCTTGAGCAAGACACTGAACACCTAACTGCTCACTTGATGCACGTCGCTCTGGATAAGAGCGTCTGCAGAATGCCTGTAATGTATTGTTGTTGTTACACACTCATGGGATCTTTTAGCCCTCAAGTTGGCCTGACAAGTAGAAACAAGGCCTACCTCTTTCAATGACCCATCAACCAGGCATGCAAAGAAATCAGTGTTAGACAAGCAATGTCTAAATATAGGGGTTACCCAGGTTCTACACTGACCTCTGAGACAAACAACCCCACGGTTGTGTTAGAACAAACCCGCACGTACAAAGGGTTGATGAATGAGGCCCAGTGACTGTAGAATAACTTATGGCAGACTTACGAGTGTGTCAGCATCCAGGAAAACACATTTGCTGTACTGGGTCAGCGTCCAGCAGTGGAGCTTCGTGAAGGTGATCCCCAGCTCTGGACGTCCCAGCAAGGAGAGGTGTGCCTGGTCTCCACTGTCCATCACGTCTACCAGGATTACCTCATCAAACACTTGATCCATGGAGAGCCTGCGGAGAGGTGAGGAAGCACAGATAGCAACAGAGATATGCAAACATCATCAGTTTTGTTATCAGTGGGACATTTACATTCTTTTATCCATCCATCCATCCATCCATCGTCAACCGCTTATCCGAAATCGGGTCACGGGTGAACTGGAGCCTATCTCCGTTCTCATTGGGCGAGAGGCGGGGTACACCCTGTATAGGTCGCCAGTCTATCACAGGGCAGAGCAGTTAGGGGAACAGTGTCTTGCTCAAGGACACCTCGACACGCTTCTCTGCAGGACCGGGGATCGAACCTGCAACCTTCCGATCGCCAGGCGACCGCTCTACCCACTGAGCCATGCCGCACCCTGCTACATTCTTTTATTCTTATTCAAACTAATGTCTGTCTCGCTCTGGACACTCTTGTCCAGAAGGATGTCTCCTGATATCTATTTTGTACTGTATACAGATGCTATGCATCCAAATATTTAGCTAGCTACAGTTTAAGTTGCTTGTACCTTTGCAAGTGATACATTATGTCTAAGTTCAAAGGTCAACAAACATCTCACAGGAATGCATAGCTCTGTTGTTGTGATCTCCATCTTGGCAGCAGCAGGCATCTCTCCCACAGCTTGAGCTATTTAAACCCAGCATAAGCATTCATAGCCATGATTTACTATTTATTGCCATTGTTATTGTCATCATGGCTGTGCTCTCCAGGCAAACCAGTGCAGGATCACTTTGGATTTATTCACTCAGCTCGCGTTGGCTGCTGAATGTCAATGAGTCTGCCGGAGCATGTGAGGACGTGGATGCTTCCAGTTCAAAGCTCAGCATGGGCCTTTTCAGAAGCTTCCAGGGCTTCAGATGGATGAGGGGCCTAGATGTGTTCCCCTTGAGCTCTCAAAACCCACTCTGTCAGACCTTCATCAGAGCATTCAAAGGTCTGACGGGCGAAAAGCCAGAATGGAACCACACGCGCCACGGATCTAAGTGTGTGAAAATCTTTTTCCATCAGTTTGGACTCATTGGTATTTCCAGCACCTTGGCGGAGACGTAGTTGGATGGAGCGGTGCTCATCCTGCATAGTCCACAAGTAGAAAATAGACAGTCTGCACCGAACACTGAACCACTAACTGGTCCCTGGGAGCTGCAGCTACCCACTGGTCCTATACAATAGCATGGGTTAAATACAGAGGGATGACCAGATGGAGTGGCTTCCCTCTATTGTTGATCAGCACTGTAGCTGAGGCCCTCGTAGCAATAAACAGGGAGTTTCACACATCTACATCTGCAGCGACCAGGCCTTGACACCCACTCTAATATTGGCTCCTGTCTGAGGGTGCAGCAGAAATGAATTTGCTTTAGCAGATTGGAACAGTGGAGACTGTCAATATGTTTTGCAAGGCTCCGTTCTCCACTCCATTTTATTTCCAATTTGGATTCGTGGCTTTGGGAATACCGTGTGCACAGTAGGTGAGCGGCCGATGCCCTGGAGCACTGGTCAGTAATCCTGCCATGAGCTGGTCTGTAAACATCCACATCTCTTTTGATATTTCCCTTGTTATTTTGTTTTTCTCACCGCATACAGCGAAGCTAAGCTTAAAGCAAAGCCCAGTTCACCTGCTTCACAGAGGTCCGTTTTTACATGTCAAGATCAGACCCCATGTTGTGTGGGTGGATACGGCTCAGATGGCGCTCAGGGGATTAAGGGCGGATTGCCCAGCCCACCTGCTTCATAGCATCAATACAATGCATCAGGGAAACAGTGCAAATGACAGGCTGGGATAACTTTGGTGTGTTGCTGTGTCAGTGTCTCAACAAGCATCAGGGGACACTTGGTTTGTTCTTTCCCAGTGAAATATCAGCAGACTAATAGTCAGGGAATGGTACAGCTCCATCATCCATTCATCATCAACTGCTTATCTGATGTTGGGTCACGGGGTCATGCTGGACCTATCCCAGTTAGGGGGAGTTCAGTGTCTTGCTCAAGGATATTTTGGCACATTTTCTGGAAGAGCCAGGTATCAAGCTAGCAACCATCTATGTACCAGACCACTGTAGTGATGGAGGGACGACCCTCCAAGCCTTTTTATCGGCCCTATATTGGATCTGATTTGCAACCTTGGGCCGGCACTGAGTTAGATGTGTGATATGTTAAAGTGACACTCACCGCGATTCCCAGGACACATTAGAGGAGACCAAGACGACTATGTGACGAGTGGTCCCGTGTCTCCGCACACTCCGGGCCAGGACCACAGCTCCCATAGAGTAGTTGTCTGTGGTGACCAAGGTAACGAAGGCCTCGCTGGCTACAGAGAGACAGAGGAAGGATGCGGGTGCATAGTCTTTAGAATAGAGAGACTTCATCATAAGATAAATGCAGCCCCCTCCTCCAATGTATCTACAATGAGAGCATGCTCATGATAGCCTTATCTCCACCAGGTTTGCACCCTTTGTCAGTTTCAAGTCAAGATTTCAAGTGCACTGAGCAGTCTGGCTCACCGTGTCCTATATGAGGGTCTCTGAGTGAATCCCACTTCTGTCTCCAAGGATGAGCCGCCATTGACTCAGCCTGCTTGTTCTTAACCTATTTAAGTGACTAAAGTAACCAGACAGGTACAAGTGGCTCATCAGTTCCCACAGCGTGCGTTGTACCACTGAGCTACCACAGTCCCCCCCTAATGTCTAGTCTCACCTAGAATCATCTCACCTGCTGGGAATCCAGTCTTAACACTAAATGATTGACTCACTGGAGTCACTCAACAGTGACATGGAACCAGACCTACCTGACATTCTTGGTACTGAAGAACTAAATGCCAGAGTGTCTTTCACAGGAGGGTCGAATGACTTGAGAATTTCGTTTTAATCTGCGCACCCCTCATGCAAAAGTCCCGCGGCTGGAGAGGAGTCCAGTTTCTGCTGCAATCCCACAAAAAAAGAGTCAAAAACAGAAGAGGGCCGCTAGAAATCGATCAATCAGAATTATACATGTGCATCTGATGGTACCAAACGTCATGGATCCACAAGCTCAGATCACGGCCCATAGCTTTAACAAATGCACTGTTAAGGAAAGGAGCAGAGGCTTTGGTCACATGGTCATCCAACCGGGTCAAAGGGCGCTTGTCTAAAATGTTTTGCAACAGACAGGTTACTAAAGGCACTGCCTCGCTCCTCCTCCCACCGCTGATAACCAAGTCAAAGCCGAATCTGCTCAGCGCCTATTAGCTGCTCATCTTCAGTACAGAGAATAACATCACAGCCGGACCCCCGGTTACTCAACTTCTAACACTACAGTCTATGGAGGGGATGTGTCCAATATGGTAAAATGATGCCAATGCAAATCTGTACAACACTTTATTGAAAACCACTCTGTTAATGCACCCGTCTGTTATGGGTGACGGCATGATCAGAAAACAAGGAACATATATCAAACCAATAACTATAGTATGCCTGGATAACGTCTTTACAAATGTTTTAACACAATAAAGGTAGCTTCCAAAAAGAAATAAAATCAAACAATACACCCAGAATACACTTCAAACTATTCCATCATGGCCAGGGCATGCTCCACACACACACTAAAAAGACAGCATCAAGGCATCTATACACATTAGTATTCAATCAGTATTTACATTCAAGGCTGTGATTCATCTAAAAAAAATGGCATCATAACTGGGATCACCCACCCACCCACCTTTAAAACCCACCCACCAAAACCCCTCACAAACACAACAGTGCTCCTAGGCAATTGACACGCTCAACTTATGGTTCTGCAAAGCAATGACCCACAGGGTATGGGTGTGAGGCAACGGGGATGCTTTCTCCAGCATGGTTACCAAGAAAAGAAATAAATCCAGCATTAGTGGCATTGTGGGCTGTGGGACACAGAAACAGATGCAAGGGGAAAAAAACATTGACCATATTGATTAGTATAACTATTCATATCTGCAATATTGAGGCAAGATTAAAGTCAAAGTTAATGGATGAAACTTAACTAGGTGGTAAAGTGTTAAAATGCACAGATAAGCTAACACTAACTTTCTTTGAAAACACTTCAAAGAAAAGTTTTAACATAAAAAAAGATAAATCCTTCCGGTGGATCCATGTCCAGTCACTCCGCGTTTATAATGTATAAATATGCGTGTAAAAAAAAAACACATCTGCATAGTAGGTTATAGGTGCCATTAGACCCATGCCACATAACGATCAGTAAAAAATACTAAGAAATAAATTGGTTTGTTTAACACAACTTAGGGAACAGGTGCCAAATGTTATATGCTTCTCTATACTTTGCCAACTTCTCTGTTATCCTCTGAAACATTTTGACACGGTGTCTGTAGGTACAAGCAAAAATACACCTAAATGGTTATGCATAGTTACTAGAGACTCATAAGAAGACAACATTTGTACAGTAGTTAAACATACAAAGCTATGTGCAAAAGCCACTGTCAAGGCTGGATCATCCCTAACGTCTTATCTGATGAGAGACTAGTGATGGAACAATGTGAAGTATGGTAAATATAAATGCAACAAGATGTGTCATACAAGGCAGTGTGACGGCCGCTTTAGATTTATTCATAAAGTTAGCTTTGGAATCGATCCATTGATTTAAAAAACAAAAACAAAGCGGAAGGTAACGAAACATCCAGAAGTTGATCGATCTCAGGACAGTTCATTTAACTTCAGTTCTGTGAGCCACGGAGCCCACGGATGAGGTCTCAAATGTGTGTTCAGGGAGGGACGTCTAGGATGTGCTGAGCAGGTTGCTGAGAACTGGAAATGGATAAAAACGGAAGAGTTAACCACATGCCAGGAATGTTGAATCCATTCATCTGGATACGATTGAGAGAAACATTTCATCACTTATCTGTGAGGCAACAGTGCTAACCACAGGACACATTGCTAATCAACGGTGCACCAACAGTGCTAAACACTCGACAAAAATAGTTCAATTCAGTTCAACAAAGCAGTTTTATTTGGCTCCATATATCAAATTATACAGTTGCAATTGAAGTCATTCAACCCCCACTGCAAATCAGGTTTATTAGTCAAATATACTAACTAGCAGCTGTTTACAAAAATCAAATCAAGTTCAAATTTTGTTTCATCTCTATATAAATAAGTCAAAGATATTTTTGGATTCTGTTCTGTGGAGTGATGAAACAAGATTGCAACTTTTTGGGCCTATGGATCAGTGGTGCATCTGCATGAAGAAGAATGAAGCATACGCTGAAAAGAACACCCTGCCTACAGTAAAGCATGGTGGTGGCTCAGTGATGCTCTGGGGCTGCTTCACTTCCTCTGGCACTGGAAACCTGCAGTGTGTGGAGGGCTAGATGGATTCAAACAAGTATCAGGAAATCCTGGGAGAAAATGTCATGCCATCTGTGAGGAAACGGAAGGTTGGGCATCATTGGACCTTCCAGCAAGACAATGATCCCAAGCATACCTCAAAGTCCACTAAGGCTTGGTTTCAGAACAAGTCCTGGAAGATACTAGAGTAGCCATCACAGTCACCTGACTTGAACCCCATTGAAAATCTTTGGTGAAAAAGGTGGTCGCAGCCCACAAACCCATGAGTATTAGTGAGCTGGAGGCCTTTGTCCATGAGGAATGGGCTAATATTCGTCAGGAATGCTGCCAAAAAATGGTGTCTGGCTATGCATCACGTTTGCAGCAGGTCATAACATCCAATGGGTACTCTACCAAGTACTAAAGATGTTTGTCATGAGGGAGTTGAACAATTTTGAGGCTGGAATAGTTACTAAAGGTGGCATTTTTTTGTTGAATTTGGAGAAAACACCTGTAATATTAGTTGTGTTGAGCTATTTAAAATGTTCTTGTTTGATTTGGTTTTTTTATACAGCTGCTAGTTTGTATATTTGACTATAAACCTGATTTGCAGTGGAGGTTGAATAATTTTGATTCCAACTGTAATTAATACCACAGCCGGAGGTCCATAGTTAGTGGTGTATAATTGGCTAAGCCTCACGTTGGGATAAGGGTTAGGTTGAATAAAGTATTTTAGGTTCGCTAGTGTCCCCCTCTGGGTCATCCGGGCGCTTGCAGTTAAGTGAACGGAAAATACTCTCACTTCGTTTTCCTCTGACAGCAAAGCACTGTGCTTTACCCACGAGGCCGCGTGTGAAGTAGCGAGAGCTAGTCATAACAGGACTTGGAGGAGTCACATGCTACGGCTTCCTCCTACCTGTCAGTGTTCTAGCGGGATATCAAATTGCAACAGCAATAGGTAACTCGGGGAATTTGAGTGGGAAAAAAGGGATCAAAATTAGGAAAAAGTAAAAAATAAATAAATTAATTAAAAAAACTAATTAATAAAGCATCATTGTGGATTAACATAAAGGATACATAAAGGAGCCAATTTCTTAACTTTTATGGTTAAGAACAGGAAAGAACAAATAGAAAATTGGCCTTAACCTTGAGGTTCAGAATTTGTTCCTTGATGACCCTTGCCACTCTCTGGATCTGCACCTGAACAGACAACACTCATGTTATCACCATGACAGTAGGGCTGGCTAACAGCTCAATATTATCATTTATTATATTTTGATGATATTGTATCAGGATCAAATAGTCAAATTGAAAAACCCACAATATTTTTTTTCTAAAGTAACGATGATCCAAATCTATTACCTAAAATGTCTTGTAAAACTAGGTTTGAACTATATGAGGGAGTATTATTTGAAAGCTAGCTTTGGTTTGATATGTTACATTACATGACCAAACAGTTCAATGTGATGAACCTCAGTTGGATTCTTAAACAAGGTATTTTCATATATGTAAACAGATATCCTGATAATTAGATACTCTATTATATTCCCTATGGTCATCATAATAGCATTTTCCATATCATTCAACACTACATGGCATTGGAATACCATTGACCTACAAGGCCCACCATGATAACAAGGAAGTACATTGGGAAGTCCCAGGTACTCACCACCCTGCAGCTTGAAGCAGAGCTTCTTCTTCTGATAGGCAAAGAAACTGGAAGCTGCTCCGAGGAGTGCCACTCCTACGGCACTGACAATTCCAGCAATCTGACCCGATCCAGCTTCTAAAGCAAAAACAGATCAGACGTGTTGAAATGTACCAATAAGCTCAATCACCCTCACATCCCCTTTACATGTTGCATCCATCGGATAAGTACACACCCAGAGGTTCTGTTTTTCTGCCTCACCTTCACCTGAGGCTTCGATTTGTCAGCAAGGCCGATTAGATAGTTAGAAAAGTAAATCGTACCAACTGGAGTGAATGGGGACATTTTTCAGGACTATTGATTTGTGCAATATGTCAGGATGTAATTATTTGATTTACCTGAGTGTATTTTAAGAAGATGTGTTAACATCATTCTTGCATCTCAGTACCTTGAGGGTTATGAAACTGAGTGCAAACTTGGTATAAAAACTACTACACTGAATGGACTCTGGCTTTTTAAAGAGAATAAAATCATGTTGCTGACCTCTCCAGGGCAGAAAAATCCTTAGCAGCAGGCTTCCATACAGCAGCTGTGGTTTTCTCTCTCCGAGTGCTGAGTCTTTTATAAATCTGGCCATCAGATACATCAGGTATATACGGTTTTATTCTCAAGCCTTATGTAAGAGCCCTTTGAGTTGCTTCTGTGCATCAAATACACTATACACATAAACTTGGCCAGCCTTGCCAATGTGCACAACTCTCCCAATTTTTCTTTTCTTTGTAGTTTATGAGGGAGAGGTCTGTTTTACGTGTCACGATTAACCCACATGTTGTGGGGGTGGACATGATGGAGCATGGGGGATAAAGGCTGGATGCCCTTCCTGACATCGATTGGAGGGTTTGAACCACAACATCTGGCTCATCAGACATTGAAGTATGTGCTCTACCATTGAGCAAGATTGTGTTTATATGTATGCAACATAT
>OMLC01101544.1:0-11295 GCA_900302585.1 Regalecus glesne | reverse complement strand
GCTCCCTGTTTTGATTATGTGAGGAGGCACTTCTCCTTTGGTGGCCATGACAGTTGGTAAAGCACTGAGTTGTTCCTCTTTCATGAGGGCCGCTTCTCTATACCAGCACTTACAGACAGTGATTGATAGTCTGGAAAGACAGCTGAGTAGACTGAGCATCACTTGCCCCAATCCACAGTGTTTATGTCAGATCTATGTCCAACCCATTTCAGAAAAACATATTCCCACCCGAGAGTTCTTCTCAGAAGTTAAAGTGAAAACATCCATCCATCCACTCATCCATCCATCCATCCATCCACTCATCTAGTCAATCTGCATACTGATTTGGTGAAATTTCATGTTGGATGTACTTTCTGACACAACCTCAGACCCAATGGATGGGGGCTCAGGTAAAGCAGTGCTGGATGCCATCCCAGTATTCATGGACTCATGCCCATGCCACAAACACAAGCAACCAGTCTCCATCTTTCCAAGCAAATTGTAAATGATTCCCCTCACTTCTTTAAATTCATCACCCTGTTTAAATATTCATATGCCCATTTTATAATATCATGTTGGGTCTACTGTCGATCATTGGGAGAAACCCGCTATTTCAGATATATTCAACTAATGGGGAGGGCCTGTTAATTCCCTCGTTTGTGGCTCTGGAGGTCTTCAGTTCAGTAGGGAGACATCTAGTGGCCAGAAACGGTATTTTGTCTGGGGCAGCTGACCTCTGAGAGTTGAGAGTTAAAACAAAACAGACGGTCTGTCTGTTCTATCTCTGTATTGTTGTCTAACGTTCAACTGAAGGATACGTGTTATTCATGCAAACAGATGTAAATAACTCCCATTTTTTCTTCACTTTTCACACATAGATCTCATCCACACAGTGCGAAATGATTTGTTGGATGCAAATAACATGGAAATGGCTGCCCCCGAGGACATTTCCTTGGCCTACAGGTTGTTTCCCAGATGACGAAATATAAAAATATTCTTCTTCTCTGCACAGGCATCTCTTTCTTTTAGAGATACAGGAATGCCTCACTTCTACCCAAGGAATCCAAGGAGTGTTATTGACAAAGGGTTGTGGGCTGCAGCTGCAGCCTTGGGACTTACGAGGCTGTCTATTGACAAGGATGAAGGCCAAAGCACAAAACACATGACCAGCACTGTTGTAAATCAGCTTTCCACAGCAGCTACAGGACACTTGTGTGGATTTTAATTCCAAATAAAGCAATAAGTACAAATATATGTGTGTGTGTGTGTGTATATATATACAATATATATAAAATATAAAATACTACTACTTATAATAATAACAATGATTATTAATTATGATGAGGAAAATAATAGTTATACTAATGATATTATAATAACAATAAATAACAATAATAATTTGATCTTGGAGTAAATTCAAGATGCAAATCTTTCTTTATTTTAATCTTTATTTTAAACAAACCAGTGGTGAATAAGGATAAGCACAAAATAATTACCAATAGGGAATTGGGTCTTGATGACCTTAGCAAACTTTATTATTTCTTCAGTGTCTTTTACAATCAAACTCCTCCTCCATTGAGGAGCCACATATCAGTCATATTATCAATGACTTGCAAATAAAAATGAAATGAAAACAGTTGACAACAATCTCATGGGGTCAAAGTATTTCGCTCATTTCCCTCCTGTGGGACTAATCAAGGAATATCTTGTCTTATCTCATCTTCTCTAACATTGAGGAAAGAAGTGTAATTTAAAGGTATTCAAAGGACAGAGGTGTCACATTCAGCTGAGTTTACACAGAATCCCTCTCTACAAATAGTCATATTTGCATGTTAGCGGTAAGATCCTATCTGCTGACAGACATTAGCTATGCGGGGTATGAATGACGTGCCACCTGTGCTGAGATTCATATGATTGATGATTTATGTGCTGCTGCACCATGTCTTCATAAATAGACTTCACAAAGGGCTTTTGAAACCCGGTAACAAAACCACCAATAAAACTAAAGGAGATCCAAATTCAAAATGCGTTGTAAAAGCACCCGGCAGAAATCCCCTCTTACGTCCCCTAATGAGTAAAATGCTTAGTTTGCTTTGGTTTCATGAGTTGCCATGCGATGAGTTTCCTGCTGCCGTGGATTGCTGCTGCCGAATGTTGCAGTCGCCCAAACAGACACAAAATAGGGGATTTGGATGTATGACACGTGAAAGAATGGGCGGGGCAACTCAGTTAGATCTGTGGATGCAGAGACCATCGTGTTGCATGCCATGTGCCATCTGATGCACTGTGTGTGGGGCTGAACGGCAGTGAGGAGGATCATTCCAAAGCCCAAGAGCTGATGGTCTCCGACAGATGGAGAAGTTGGTCTGACCAGGCCATCTCTCTCTCCGTCTCCTTCATGTACGTTACTGATTTGTTCATTTGGGGTTTCTGGATGATCAAGTCCCTGCTGATGGCCGAGTGTGAGAAGGACCAGACATAATACGGTTGAGCCGATGGATGAGAGGGAGAGCGTAGCACAGGACCCCCCAGGCGTGCTGCAGGGGGCATGCTCAAGTCGGATGCCAGGAATGGCTCAAGGGTCCCAGCGGCACGAGCCTCTAACACTTAACAAGCGCCTTGCAGTTGTCCCCGTCCTTGACCCTGTCTCGTCTTAAGACACATATGGAGCTTAGACAGCAGAGAGCCTCAGGGACATGATCAATTACACTCATGCCATGAGAATATATCCTATTAGACTATTTTCTAATATCCTATCCATTACCAGGGCCAGAGCCACGTCGTCTGTGCTCACAGCCTGTGGAAAGCACTGTCCTGATCGTACTGCTGCCTTTTTCCAGACGGCTTGGTGTTGATTTTGACCGGCTCCGCATGGCCGTTTAGCTTTAATGTGTTGGAAAATGGATCATGATGCTCATTGTAAAAGCAGTAAAAAAATAATTTTAGTGCCCATTTAAGTGCTCACGTTTCCCACCAAGGCTGAGCTGATTGGCCCGTGCTGACCAGGCAGACGGTGACTGTATCCTGACCCGTGGAAACACGGGTACCAGTGTCAGCGTGTTTTCACACCGTCTACCAAGCTTTTAGCTCACTTCTCTCCCCCACGGAGACTCGGTGAGGAGCGTCCTGAGAGCCTGACAGGCAGGCCGGAAGATGTCTCAGCCCCGGGCTTCCTGTTACAAGACCATAATAGGCTTTGCTTGGTGAGTAACAAGGACACATTCTCTGGCTCCTTCCATGTCCTCTGGGAGGCCATGGATCACGTACGGGAATCCATAATATAGGCTGCATGCCTAGTGTAAGTCAGAAACAGAAAAAGCAGTTTGCAAAGTCTTCATCTCAAAAAAGACTTGGACTCTGGAACATTTGAAAAGGTCAAATGAAGTGCTATCCTGCAAAATGCAAATATGCATCAAGCCCAAATGGAGCCAGTAGCAAGCGATCCTTTGAGCTGTGCTTGAAACAAAGCCGGCTGTTCACTAGGAGGGACAGAATGTGCCAGCACCTGACATGTTGTGTAATACCAATGCAGCCAAATGGCATGTAAAGAAGACTATTGGTGACTAATAACACTGTTTGTGTTTTAAAACGTTTTAGGGGCAATAAAATGTCGAGCCGAATCAAGCCCAAACCTGAAGGGCCCTGGGTTTTATGAATATTTCCACATTAAGAAGGAGAAGAGGAAGACACACGTGTGCTAATGTTTTTATTCCCTGGGATTTGCTGGGCTGCCAAAAGTATCACAAGCTGTAATTTTCAATCTGAGAGACATACTTCATGCTGCAGGACAATATTGGATTCAAGGAAAAAAAGGTGATTTGTGTTGGCCGGAAGACTTGGGATAAAGCACAAGCCACACTTAACGTCAGGAACGGCACAGTGATTCTGCAATTTGCTGAAGGATGACACCGAGTTGTTTGGCACAGGTCCCACTTACAGAGTAAGAGTTGTCCCAAGTCATCGAGGAGAGCGAGAAGCCGAGTCTGCTGGACTGGCTGAGTGTGCTCATACCAAGAAGGAATTGGATGCAGGTTTGCAGCAGCTTCGAGCTCCTTCTCATGTCACTCAAGCCCAACAGCCCGGAGACAGCACAGCAGAACCACTGAGAGGCAGTACAGGGAAAACAAAAGGAAGGAGTCATAGTCCAACATGGGTAGTGGGCTTACATGCACTGTAGTGGGTGTCATGACCTCAGAGCATCACAATGGCTGAGAAACTTCCCCCATCTGCCTGCAAAGAGGCTGAGAGGTCAGAGAGGCTGAGAGGTCAGACAGGCAGAGAGGTCAGAGAGGTCAGAGAGGCTGAGAGGCTGAGAGGTCAGACAGGCAGAGAGGTCAGAGAGGTCAGAGAGGCAGAGAGGCAGAGAGGCAGAGAGGTCAGAGAGGTCAGAGAGGCAGAGAGGCAGAGAGGCAGAGAGGCAGAGAGGCTGAGAGGCAGAGAGGCTGAGAGGCAGAGAGGTCAGAGAGGCAGAGAGGTCAGAGAGGCTGAGAGGTCAGAGAGGCAGAGAGGCAGAGAGGTCAGAGAGGTCAGAGAGGCAGAGAGGCTGAGATGTCAGAGAGGTCAGAGAGGTCAGAGAGGGTCACACCGGACACGGTTCTGAGCATCCAGGCTGTCGTCTGCTCAGGTGTTGTGTAGCTACGTCCTCTGTTAGGCTCTACGGCTTGAGCTGTAACAGTAATTGTAGGGGTTTGTTTGGCTCAGTGGCAGAGCCTGTGCTTCAGGAAATGATGAGCCACAGGTTGTGGGTTTGAACCCACTGCCGGGTGTCAGGAGGAGCCTCCGGCCTCAATCCCCAGACTCCAGCTACGTCCACGGGGAGTGAGGGGGACAGGTAAAGATGGAGCTAGCTGGCTCAGCTGACTGTGAGACGCAGTGCTGGAGACGGGGGATGTGGGTATGAGACGTCGGCCAGAGGGGCCAGTCTACTGAGCCTCGTGTTAACACCAGCCTCCATCACACCGCCGTGCTGTCGAGTGGGGAAGAAACGAGGGAAGAGAAACCGAACACAGAAAGCCTGTCAGCGTGACGTCTTCATGCCGACATGCAGACAGTCCCTCTACAAGCTGAATCCTCCTGAAACAACAGTCCCCATGTCAGGGGTCCGAAGGGATGGAACCCGGCCAGGCCTTGCCTTGGAAACTGAGCTGCCCATGTCGTCTATTGGCCAGGGAAAACACAAGATACCCAGCATGCACGGTGTGACCTGGAACTGTGCTGTGGAAAACACCTCTTTTAATGTGGCCCTAACTGGGGGACATTAATCCATTGTTCTCCATCAGCAGAGGCTCAGAGGCCCGGTGAGCATCTGCCCACAGCCCAGTCCTCTGACCTGGGACCAGCTGGCTCTCAACCCACGCTCTGCTGCAAGAAATCACTTTTGACTCCATCCATCAAAGCCACGTCTCTATTCTCTCCTGTCCTGCCTGTTGCTTGGACTGCACTCAGGTTCTTAATGACCTGGGAGCCACCAGAGGAAGGTGACCCCAGAGAGCCCAGTGACTGCATTAGCTCTCTCCCTCTGTCAGCTACCACACATTTATGCTCCACCGGGGACTAGCGACTCTTTCAGGCTCGTCCACATGCAGGAGGCCTTGGGTATCAGGAGCGGAGGACAATGGCAACAACTGCACATCTAATTTAGCTCCTTGTTTATCGCAAGTTTGTAATCGGAGCCACTTTACAATGCCGTGGAGCACAATGGAATGGTGATCAGGGAGCTATTGTTTTTCAGGCTAATTAGCCCTCTGGCCATACCTCGGAATTCTCTGAGGTGCACAACCTCCGAGTTAAATGCAGCTAAAAGTGGCATATGTCCCTCGTAGCATTAAAGAAGCCTTACAAGTCCATGATATTCTGGGACCTGTTATGTGATGGCCTAGTTATCTGGTCATTGTGCTGGCCTGGTGAACATACCCTCATACTTTGGAAGCCCAGTATCTACGCAACAGTTGTTTTTGCTTTCAGAGAGCTTTAATGTGGCCCATTTAAGCTGTTGTGCTGCCAATTCCCGTGGTTCTGTCCAGGAGCCTCTCTGATGCTAATCTCAAGGGATTGGAAAGTAGGTGGTGTGGGCTGTGCCGGCAGCAGTAGAGGGGTCACCTTTTCCCTGATTAAATTCAGTGAGGTAGTTCATGTAGCACATTATGTCATTCACCGCAGTGCACGTTGGTGCTGTAAACTCCATAAAGTGCCTGACAAGATGGTGGATAGAACAAGACACCGAGCCATCGGCGTGCTCCTGGCATCCAGTTCATGGGTCTGGACTGTTGATTAAAATAGTCAGCACTTGGTGGGGGGGGTCTGTTAAGGCTGGAGAAAGCAATAGTTCCAATCCAGTTTTGTGGAAACAACCTTTGACCTTAAAGCATTAACCCTTGACCTGCAACAGGTGTGAGCAGTGTCTTTCCAGCCAATTGGACCAAGTGTCAGGGGTCTACCAGCATCGACTCCACTCTTTGGACAAATATTATCATTTTGTTGAGGACTAGTCAGACCCACATGGGGGGGGACTCCATGTGAGGTCTGATGGTGTGTGTTATGCCAAGTGTAAATGCTGTGTCTGGGACGAGAGAGGGTCTGGTCCATGAGACGCACCGTGGAAAACAACCCAACACCTGTCTCACCCACGGGACGCCCGACAGCAGCGAGGGCCGGGCAGGAAGTGTGAGCATGGGAAGAAAAGAGCTCCCTGTAGTCTGAGCACCACAGTTCATACCAAAGAGCCCCCCCCAGCACATCCATATGAACTGGTCTCTTGATGATAACCAGCATATGTTGACACGCTCATGCTGTGGGTGCGAGACAGACACACAAAGCGTGTGACAGAGCAAATGTCTGAAGCTGCTCCTCTGGTAAGGTCCGTCTGACACACTGAGTCAGGAGACTGGACGGCAGGGTGCGTTGTGTAGCAGCGCCTGCTGAACGCACCCTGGTCACTGCGGCCACACTAGCAGCGGAGCTCTTGGGTAGGAAGCCCCACAGAAAGTGACGGATGCTTCTCCCCAGACTGAAGTGAAACAGAAGCTGGACAAAGCAGCGCCTCATGGTCACTGCTTCAGTCTGGCCCAGCGCTGCACAACAGGCCACACAGGAAAGTCGGGAGCCAGCGGGCAACACGGTCTGGCGATTGTGGACATTTGCTCCTTTTCCCCACACGTCTCTGACGCTCTGCTCGTACGGGTCTCATGTGAGCGGCCATGAAGGCCCAGAGACACGGAGCGCTCTGTTGGCTTGGGCTCACATGGGCCATCTTTGATCTCCGGCTATGTAGCGGAGGGGAGCAGGGGAGCTTCCCTGCTAGGTGTCAGTCTCCTCATGGTGTGTCCATGTCATGGAGGGAATGCTTGCAAGTGGTCCTTGGAGATTTCCCTGACGGGCTCTCAATGGCAAACGAGTTTAAGTGGAGAGGTCAGGGAGAGTTCTTGACCAGCCGAGCCATGGGCCAGGTGGCACATCACAGTGTCCCTGTTGTGCTGCTATCCACAGAATGCGACACTGTGGCGTCGGCAAGTTTGCCTCTGATCGAGGAGGGGAGGGCCAGGCCGGATAGCCCCGCCAAATGCTAGGGAGGCTGTGGTATGGCTCTGTTGTGCCAGCTCTTGACCAGGCTGCTCTGTTTTCTAGTGTGTCACAGCCCCAGGCAGCGGGAAAGCACTTCTTTTAAGATGTCAGCCAGCAAACACAGGCCTGCTGTTATTGTAGCTCTCTCATCGTAGCACCGGTGGTGAGACGCTGCAGTAAGAGCGTGGATGCTGTTGTGGGATTCACCAAATACTCAGAAGCTCACAGCTAGCTTGCACCTCAGCATGCGCTGCTTCTCTGGGACGCAGCATTTGGCTGAATCACTATGACAACAGACCTGGGAGTGGGGACAAGTCCCCGAGGGCTCTTCATGTGTCTGAGACGCCCCAACTTGTTGGTTATGATGACAAAAAACCACATCAGTGTCCATTCAGCTCCATATGGCGTCAAGTTGTGACTCCTATCAAAGCACTGATGACACAACACAACGGATGCTCATGTAAAAAGGACAAATTCACTTTTTAAAACTCGTGGGATGAATAAAAGAATTTCTCATCTGATCTCGTCTTCAAGCCGTAGCCGCTGTGGTAAACAAGTTCAGCTCAGGGTGAAAAGCTCAAAATCCTTTTCTTACCTGTTGCTGTAATTTGTAGTCCGTGTTGTCGTTCCCCGTCAGGGTCGTCAGGGGTCGAAGCCTGTCCCAGCAGACGGCTGAGTGCAAAGCGAGCTGGTGTCGACTGGGTACCAGTCTGCAGCAGACCACTCACTAACTGGGTACCAGTCTGCCACAGGACACCTCGTGTACCTCTGTGTGGTGATCAGAGCCTGCTGCTGTTGGCTCTAACGCCACACATGCTGCACGGCATGGCCTTGTCTCTTAAGGCAGCACATGCTCGCTGCACAAGAGGAAACACAAGAACAACCTCTACAGAGATGTCAGTATGTCAATGGAGCAAACACTGCAGGGTTTCTAGAAACGGGTTGTTAGCGCCATCTGCTGGCCACGGTTTGTTTCCCTGGAGTCTCAAGTCAGATGTGGGCCCTGTGCTCAGGCCTGTTGTTTGCTCTGGGTTCTTGTGCCATCCTCAGTGTGGCAGACCGCGTACAGGTCTATGCACCTGAATGACCTAGCAACGTCCTCCACACGTCCTCTACACGTCCTCCACACGTCCTCCTCACGTCCTCCACACGTCCTCCTCACGTCCTCCTCACGTCCTCCTCACGTCCTCCTCACGTCCTCCGCCAGACTCTGGAGAGGGCTGAACGACACACTGACACCGTCACATGGTGATATTCCACATCGTGTGGGGTTCTGGAAAGGAAAGGAACCCCACTTTATTTGGCCATTGTAGTCTCATAATGACTGTGTCCTTTGCTTTGAACCATCCTGTTGTGTAGGAGTAGTGGGCAGCTGAAGGGCCCAGGGAGCAGCAAAGGGTTCAGTGTCTTGCTCCAGGACACTTCAACACACTTTCTGAAGGAGCAGGAATTGAACCACCAATCCCTGATTGCTCCGCCTTCTGAGCAATGCCACGCCCGAAAATCCAATCGATGCTGCAGCCCTGTGCTATGGTATGACTGTTGTCTCTGCCTGGTCTCATCTCAGTAAAGGGATGACTCAGCCAATGAGGAGGCACTGGCCTGTGCCTCCTCATTGGCTGCCCCGAGCCTTATTCAATGGAGTGGGTTCCATCAGGAAGGGGAGCATCAAGGGTGTGAATCATGATCCATTTTGGATCCGTCGAGGCTCAGGTTACCAATGAGTGCCACCACTACTGTTGGCCTGCAGGGTGCTAGAGGACACTCGACTGGGCAAAGGGAAGGCATGTCTAGAGACAGTGGGAGATGAGGGAGGGTAGGAGGGTGGAGGTGAGAGTCAGAACTCGGACTGATGGCACTGATATGCTGGAGCGGAGGAAGGCAGATATTGTGTGTCTACAAGAGACCAGGTGGAAAAGGAGTAAGGCCGAGAGCATCGTGGGTGGGTTCTTCTGCCAAGGTACAGACACAGGGGTGGAGACACAGGGGTGGAGACACAGGGGTGGAGACACAGGGGTGGAGACACAGGGGTGGAGACACAGGGGTACAGACACAGGGGTGGAGACACAGGGGTGGAGACACAGGGGTACAGACACAGGGGTGGAGACACAGGGGTGGAGACACAGGGGTGGAGACACAGGGGTGGAGACACAGGGGTGGAGACACAGGGGTGGAGACACAGGGGTACAGACACAGGGGTGGAGACACAGGGGTGCAGACACAGGGGTGGAGACACAGGGGTGGAGACACAGGGGTGGAGACACAGGGGTGGAGACACAGGGGTGGAGACACAGGGGTGGAGACACAGGGTAGGGTTGTTCCTGGAGGAAGAGCATGTCAAGGGTGAGGTGGAGGTGAAGAGATTATCAGACAGAGTGATGAGGAGGAAGCTGGAGATACATGGTGTAATGATGAAGGTTATCAGCACATATGCCCCACAGGTTGGGTTTAGATGGAACAGAAAGAAGATCTCTGGAGTGAGCTGGATGAAGTGATGGAGAGTGTCCCCAAGGAGGAGAGAGTGGTGATGGGGCGTGAGCGTCAACAGACGTGTTGGTGAAGGGAGCTGATGGGCAGGTATGGTGTTAAGGAGAGGAACGTGGAGGGACAGATGGTGGTGGATTCTACTAAAAGGATGTAAATGGCTGTGGTGAATATATATTTCAAGAAGAGGGAGGAACACCGGGTGATGCCTGAGAATGGAGGAAGTGCCCACAGGTGGACTACATTTTATGTAGGAGGTGTGATCAGAACAGGACTGGAGACTACGAGGTGGTGACGAGGGAGGATGTAGCTAGACCGCATCACATGGTGGTCTGTAGGATGACTTTAGAGATGAAGAAGAAGAAGAGAGTGAAGGCAGAGCCAAGGATCAGATGGTGGAAGGTGAAGAAGGAAGACTGGTGTGTGGAGTTCAGGGAGGAGTTCAGACAGACACTGGGTGGTGGTGAAGAGCTGCTGGATGGCTGGACAACCACTGCAGACATAGTGAGGGAGACAGAGGGTACTTGGTGTGTCACCTGGACAGAGGAAGGGAGACAGGGACATCTAGTGGTGGGATGAGGAAGTACAGCAGAACACACAGAGGAAGAGGAAACTCACCCAGGTCACTCTAACAACCCCCATCTGCCGAGAGATTGTAAACTTGATGGACGGGAGGCAAGATTCAAGATATTTATTGTCACTGGATGTAAAATTACAGTCATGTGAAGTTCTTAGGCTGGGGGAATACATTAGGTAAACATGAGGTAAAGATGAAATACAGATAATACTGAGACAGAGCTCCACTTCCTCACCACATGTGAACAATACACACACACCTGAGAGAAACAGGTTTCAACTATTGGAACAACAAAGAAAAGGTTTCCTTCAATGACTGGATGAGGAGAAACTACCAGTCCTACTAGGGGAGGAGCTAGACAGCTGTAGGTTAGCAGCAGCCAATAGGCTGCCTGCCAGAAGATGAGGGACAGTCAGCTGACACGTGTTAATATGCTGAATGATGATTTATGGTCTTATTTCTTACTTTGTTCTTTAATACACTATGTTGATGTTCTGTATTGTGTTGATGTGTTTTCTAGTTCATGTTTAGCTTCTTCATGTTTAAATGTCTGATTTGGTCACATGGACGACTGTTACCTCATGACCAGGAAGACATGTTGGAGTTTTCATTTCTAATTTGAGAGAGAACGAGAGAGGGACAGAGAGAGATGCCATGTAGGATGTTTACACCATCACCAGGGTTCAATTCCTCTC
>OMLC01101542.1:0-18396 GCA_900302585.1 Regalecus glesne | reverse complement strand
GATTCCGATATCAGTCCCGCAAGGGGAAATTTGTTCTCTGCATTTTTGACCCAACCTATTGTATAGGAGCAGGGAGCTGCCAACATATGGCGCTCGGGGAGCAGTTAGGGGTTAAGTGTCTTGCTCAAGGACACCTCGACATGCTGTATGCAGGACCGGGGATCGAACCTGCAACCTTCTGATTGCCAGACGACCGCTCTACCAACTGAGCTATGCCGCCCCTCTAGAGCGAACATGCAGAACCAAGGAATCCGGCAAGCACAGAGGTGGTCAGCGAGCGTCAACGAGGAGTGCCCCAGCCGTGAGAGAACCACCGGTCAGTATCGCCCTCGGAGGGAGCAGCGTATGCGTCAGGACAGCCTCCAGGAACTGAGAACTGTGCTGACACTGCATTCCCAGGGGTCACAAAAGACTATGAACTGTTTATAGTGAAAGGTGACAGTGAGTGTGTTAAGCCCTATATGGTCATGGTGAGATGCAATGGTATTAAGATTAAGATGGAAGTTGACAAGTGCAGCTATGAGTGTAATGTCAGAGAAGCTGAACAGAAACCGGTTTAAAAACTGTAAACTGCAGCCAGGAGATGTGTCTTAAAACGTATTCCTCAGAGCCAATTGCAACCATGGGCCAAATTCCAGTGAAAGTGCAGTGTGGTGAGCAAACAAAACAGCTGACGCTGTTAGAGGCAAAAGGAAGTGGTCCAACACTAACGGGCAGAAATTGGATTCAGCGCCTGCGTTTAGACTGGTCTAGAGTGAATTACTTACCGGTTACGGATACTCTCTCAGAGATGTATGAGAAATACTCTCCTGTGTTGAATGCAGATCGGGGTGTCATTTCAGGTGTAAAAGCATAACTCAGAGTGATGGAAAATGCCAATCCAAAATTCTGCATGGCTAGCTAAGTGGCTTATGCACTGAGTGCCGCTGTTGACCAACAATTAGCCAAATCGCAGGAAATGGGAGTTTGCACTCCGGTGGAGTATAGTGAATGGGCAACTCCAATTGTGTGTATACCAAAAAAAATGGTGATGTCAGAATTTGTGGTGACTACAAGGTAACCATAAATCCGTGGTTAGAGGTAGACAAATACCCTCTTCCTAAAACACAGGATCTGTTTGCCAAATTAGCTGGGGGAAAATATTTCATCAAGCTAGACCTTACCCAAGTTTACCAGCAGGTAGAGCTAGAGGATGAATCCAAGCAATACCTTACAATCAATCAATACACCAAAAGGGCTTTAGCAAATGAATAGCTAGTTCACCGGCAATATTCCAACGTATTATGGATCAGATTCTTCAGGGCTTACCAAGAGTTGTATGCTACCTTGACGACATATTGATTAAGGGGTCAACCGAAGCCGGACACTGGGAAAATGTTGAGCTGGTGTTACAACGCTTACAAGACAGAGGCAGACGGGTGAACAGAGACAAATGTAGCACAGCCAGCCAAGTGTAACATACTTGGGGCACAAAATTGACAGTGAAGGGTTACACCCTGTACCCGAGAAAGTGGAAACAATAGTCAACGCTTCAGTCCCTAAAAATGTCACAGAGCTTATGGAATTTTTAGCTTTACTGACTTATTATGGGGAGTTTCTTGAGAATCTCTCAACCATTATCAAACCAATGACAGTGTTGCAACAGAAGGACAGTCAGTGGAACTGCTCCACCCAATGTCAAGCAGCGTTTGAGAAGGCCAAATCACAGCTGGCATCGTCTAGTGTTCTCACACACTTCAATCTACAATTGCGATTTTACTGGCTTGCGATGCTAGTGCCTACGGTCTAGGAGCTGTCATATCACACCAAATGATAGACAGTAGTGAACGACCTATAGCCTACGCTTGGCATACCTCGAGTAAAACAGAGATAAACTACTCACAAATTGAGAAGGAAGCGTTAGCCATCATTTTTGGTGTACAAAAATTAAGGGATGATCTCTATGGCAGGAAATTTGTATTGGTCACTGACCATAACCCACTTGTGAAAATTTTGGGACCAAAGACAGGAGTACCAGCATTAGCTGCTCCGCGTCTACAGAGATGGGCTTTATTGCTGTCAGCTTATCAGTATGACATAGTCTACAAAGCCTCCTTACAACATGTCAATGCTGATGGGTTATCCCGATTACTGCTACAGAAAGAAGCGCCACAAAGAAACCCGAAATTCAGAGTGTCTTGGCTAGAATCGATCCCCGTTTCAGCAAAAGACATAAAGAAAGAGACAGACAAAGACAAAATACTTATCCAAGTGAGACATCTAACACAAACCGGATGGCCAAAATAGGTGAGTGAAGGTGACTTAAAACCATACTGGAACAGACGTGATGAACTTACAGTGGAAGCAGGGATTGTCCTGTTATTTCTCAGTTTTGGAGTCATGTTAACTCAGCATTAGCAGATATACTTGATATTTTCATGTTCCTTATCCTGCTTTTTGTCTCCTTAATAACAATTCTGATATCCATCAAAAGCAATTTCAAAAAATGGTATTTGCAAGGTTTACCTCTGCAAAGAAAACAATTTGAAAAACTGGTGTACCCCGGATATGTGTATGAAATAATTCTGGATTCATAGCCTGGTTAACATTGTCAACCTGGAACATACAACTGTGCCGCTAAATAAGGCGAGACCAGTGACTGTAGAAGCATGGAAGTCTTTCTCATCCAAGATAATCTCTTGGGCTAGGGGCAAAAATAACACAGCAATTTTGGTTGTGATTTAGTGTACCTGCTGACCCATCTGTTGCTTTATGTACTATCTTATCAACCTCACCAATATTTTTCATTACTTTATTACCTTTCTCAATTTGCTTTGTATTTAGTCTGTAACCTCCGCCAGATAAACGATAAAAATGTTGATCACAATAAAAATCATCTTTGGCTTATTTACATAAGCCAATGAGGTTTCGGGAATCTGTTTTGTGGAGTGATGAAACAAAGTTGGAACATTTGGACCAATGGATAATAATTTTGATTATAACTGTATATTTTTGATAGCCTTGAACTAGATGGATACAATCTTTGAACAATTTAAAACTGAATCAGGTTAAAACAGGTACATGATGAAGAATTACGTATTCTGTACATGGCTCCTGCTCCCAGGCAGCATTATGTGTAGAGCAGTACTCTGTGTTAAACGACCGGAGGCTTCGATAAATATGTGAACCAAGTGAACTCTCCTCTCCGAGGAACCATCACCTTATCGTGGTGGAGAGGTTTGAGTGTCTCTATGATCCCGAGAACTATGTTGTCTGGAGATTTGTGCTACTGTTAGGGTCTCCCATGGCAAATCGATCTCTGGTGAGGGACCAGACTAAGAATTGTTCAAGAAAACCCCATGAAAGATCCAAAAGGAAGTGACAATACCCTGCCCGGAGGAAGCCCGGCTCCAGATGAGGATCTGGAGACAGGCCCAGAAGGAGGGGCCAATCAGCGACTGCCTGGTGGCCAAGTTCACCACGGAGCCCGGCCGGGCTCAGCCCGAATAAACAACGTGGACACTGCTCCATCCTGTAGACCCATCACCTACAGGAAGAATCAGTAGGGTCGGGTGCACTGCCAGACAGGTAGCAGTGAGGGCAAAAGGTCTCATCAGACCAAAACCAAGCGACAGAAGCTAGCATTAGTGACGTGGAATGTCACCTCCATAGGGATTAAGGAGCCAGAGCTTGTGCGGGAGGTGGAATGGTACCAAACGTATAGTGCGGGTGAACTGGGAACGCTTGGAGGAGGACTTTGTCAAGAAGACCTTCAACTCCCACCTACATCAGAGCTTTCTGGCATCCCTGTAGAGGTTAGGGACATTGAACCAGACTGGGTTATGTTCAAAGCTTCCATTACCGAAGCTGCAACTGTGAGCTCTGGTCTCAAGGTCATAGGTGCCTCAAGGGGTGGTAACCCACGAATACCCTGGTGGACACCAGCAGTTAGGGAAGCTATCCGATTGAAGAAGGAGGCCTTCCGGGATAAGTTATCCCGGGGACTCCAGACGCAGTTGCAAGATTCAAACAGGTCAAAAGGACGGCAGCCTCAGTAGTGAAAGAGGAAAAGCAGCGAGTGTGGGGGGAGTTCGGGGAAGCCATGGAGAAGGACTTTAGGTCAGCACCAAAGCGCTTCTGGAAAACCGTCCGGCATCTCTGGAGGGGAAAACGAGGAACCATTGAAGCTGTTTATAGTAAGGATGGGACTCTGTTGAACTCAACTGGGGAGGTAATGGGACGATAAAAGGAGAACTTTGAGGATCTCTTGAAGCCAACTTACCCACCCGCTGGATAGAGACAGAGCAGGAGGATGATGGAGGATCAACTTCAAGTTCCCTTTAGGAGGTCACTGAAGTAGTCAAAATGATGAGATCCGTCAGCCTACCTTAAAAGGTCTACTCGAAAGGTGCTGGAAAGGAGGGTCCGGCCAATAGTCCAACCACACATTGAGGAGGAACAATGTGGATTCCGTCCTGGTCCTGGAACAACAGACCAGCTCTTTATGCTTGCAAATACCCTGGAGGGGTACTGGGAGTCTGCCCATCCAGTCTGGATTTTTTTTTGTAGATCTGGAGAAGGCTTATGACCGAGTCCCCCGGGATATATTGTGGGAAGTTCTGTGGGAGTATCAGATAAGAAGGTCACTACTCAGGGCCATCCAATCTCTATGCCCAAAGTGAGAGTTGTGTCCGAGTTTTGGGTAGTAAGTCAGACTCTTTCCCAGTAGGGGTTGGTCTCTGTCAGGGTTGCTCCTTATCACCTTTCCTGTTTGTGATCTTCATGGACAGGATCTCCAGGCGTAGTCATGAAAGAGAGGGGTTGTAATTCAGTGAATTTAGGGGTAAATCCCTGCTTTTTGGAGATGATGTGGTTCTGTTGACGTCATCAGTCTCTGACCTCCAACACTCACTGGATCGGTTTGCAGCCGAGAGTGAAGCAGCTGGAATGAAGATTAGCACCTCTAAATCAGAGACCATGGTTCTAAGCAGGACACCAGAGGTTTGTCCAATCCGAGTAGGGAATGAGTCCTTACCCCAAGTGAGGGAGTTCAAGAATCTCGGGGTCTTGTTCTCTAGTGAGGTGAGAATAGGGCATGAATTGTACTGGAGAATTGGAGCTGCTGGAGTGGTATAGCGCTCCCTTTACCAAACAATAGATACCAAGAGAGAGCTGAGCCAGAAGGCCAAGCTTTCGATCCACCAGTAAATGTTTGTGCGCACTCTCTCCTATGCCCATGAAAGCTGGGTCGTGACTGAAAGAACAAGATCACAGATACAAGCCTGTGAGAATAGGTTTCTTAGAAGGTTGTGTGGTGTCTCCCTTAGAAATAGGGTGAGCAGCTCAGACATACGTGAGGGACTCGGAGTAGAGCCGCTGGTCCTACAAATAGAAAGGAGCCAGTTGAGGTGGTTCGGGCATCTAGTAAGGATGCCACCTGATCGCCTCCCAAAGGAGGTTTTTAAGGCACGTCCAGCTGGAAGAAGGCCACGGGCTAGACCCAGGACCAGATGGAGGGATTATATCCCCACATTGGCCTCGGAACGCCTTGAGATACCCCAATCAGAGCTAGTGGATGTTGCAAGGGAAAGGAAAGCTTGGAGGTCCCGGCTGAAATCTGCTACCTCCGTGACCCAGAGCGGTTGGATGACTATGGATGGATGGAAACATTTATTGAGCACTGGCTTACGTGGTGCAATTATGTCAGAGATAAATGGTCTGATTGTATTTCTTTACTTTAGTGAAGATGATTCCTCCCTGTTTTATCTTTAGCTTTGTTCCTATGGTATTGTTTTTTGTTTGTTCTTTTGTGTCTTTGTTTGCTTATGTTGTTTCAATTTCTATACTTGAATAAATAAGAAAATAATTATATTGTTTGCCATATGCATAGAACCTGAAAAAGTGAAATATCTGTATGTGAGTTTCTGAACACTAATAAAATGAAATTGTAAAAAAAAGTTCCTATTATCTCAATTTGGGCCACACACATTTGCCAACACCAGGTTATTAGCCACAATTCTACCTGTAACAATTACAAAGTGTCCATTAGATCTGAAATGACAGTGGATATTGAGAGGGGCATTTTTTTATGAATTAGAATTGCTCCCCTGCGCCTCTTGCTTGAAAATGAGGAATGATAAAGAAGCCCCAACCAAATTCTACGAAAGTTTAACATGACCTAATGGCTTAATGTGAGTCTCTTGGAATAAGGCTATTTAAGTCTTGAGGGATTTAAGATGGTTAATCACTTTGTTATGCTTAACAGGAGAGTTGAGGCCTTTAACATTCCAGCTTGTGAATCGAACTGCACAACTTGGTGCACATGAGACTGTACTAGCCATATAAAGGGATCAACGGTATTATTAGCTATGTTTCCTCCATGTGTGCCCCCACCCATCCCTGCCGATGACTCAGAGTCAGATCCAGAGAGAGGAAAAAAGGTACCATAAGCAACCCAGCCTCCCACCCAAACCCCATTGCTGCCTCTAGAAACAGCAGAGTGAAACTCATTGATTCACTGATCATCGTCTTTTGCTACTTCCTAAATCTATCAAGCTGATCTGACGATTTAAACTTATAGAAATGCATTACATCTTAAAAACCTCAAAGGGCATTTCTAACCTAGTAAAATAGGCATAACATTTATTTTGGACATTGCTGACGGTGAAAACGTGACAGTTTACCCTGAAAAAGTGGAACATTTATAAATATCTTGGTGCATGCTCAATAATCACGCTATGGAAAAAACAAAAAGAGGTTGATCAGTTCAACCGGATCAGAGGTTTATTCAGATAAGTTTTGTCATTCAACCTGGTGACTTCTTCAGTCTGAGCTAAGTGCAAGCATTCCCCCCCTTACATTAATACAGGACAACAATAGGCTCGGTTCATATGGAAGTTGGGTGATCAACTGCACATTCAGTGGCAATGAACACCATTCACAAAGGATTGGGGAATATTTGCAGTCACGGTATTGTAAGATGTGGATTCCCTGGATATGAAGTCTTGAGTCTATGTACTCCACGTATAAGGGGCAATACTACAGGCAGAAGCATGGGTGTGTTATGGGTTCCCCTGTTTCTCCTATAGAGGTCAACTTCTACATGGGGGTTGTAGAGAGGAAGGCTCTGGCATCATATCCAGGGAATCTGCCCACTTACTGTCTTGATGCATGCTCAATAATCTAGGTATGGAAATCACAAAAAGAGGTGAATCAGTTCAACTGGATCAGAAGTTTATTAAGAAACATTTCGTCACTCACCAGGTGACTTCTTCAGTCTGAGTGGAAAAAAAGTTCCCCTCCTTATAAACAGTACCTTGATGCCACACAACAATAGGCTGGTTTCATATGCCAGGAGGACTGCAGGGACTTGCACATCAGGGAGACCAAACAGACGCTGGCTAAGAGGATGGCACAACCCAGGAGAGCCAACACGTCAGGCCACGACTCTGTGGTCTACACACATCTACAGGCTAGTGGCCACTCATTCAAGGATTTAAAAAAAAGATTCCCTTATCAGTCCCCCCCGAAATTTGGATTTCTCTGCATTTTTGACCCAACCTATTGTATAGGAGCAGTGAGCTGCCAACATATGGCGCTCAGGGAGCAGTTAGGGGTTAATGTCTTGCTCAAGGACACCTCGACATGTTATATGCAGGACCGGGGATCGATCCTGCAACGTTCCGATTGCCAGACGACCGCTCTACCCACTGAACTATGCCGCCCCGATATGATGATGTTCACATCTTTGAAAGGGAGGAACGCTGGTTTGAAAAGGGGGTAGAAAGAGGCCCTATATGTAAAGAGGGAAGGACCATCTTTGAATAGGGGTGGTGGCCTGAGAGTATATCCGTCGGCGTCTTACGCGATTGCAAATATTCCCCAATCCTTTGGGGAATATCCTTTGGTTTGTACCCTTGCTTGTAAAGTTGCACCATGGAGCTTTTGTACTCTGCTCTTTGCTTCAACAAATCACTGCTGTAGTCTTCATAGACTTGGATCTTCTGCTCCTTGTAGAACAGCTCACCTCATCAACGAGCCTCACCGATGAGTAGATCCTTAACTAGGAAGCAGTGTAGGCGAATGATGAAAGGTTGTGGTTTATCTCATATGGCAGGCTTGGGTGCAAGGCTCCAGCAATCACAATCGAGCTCAGGTGTTGAAGAAAGGACCTCCTTGCCAAAGACATCAACAAGTGATTGGGAAAGGAATGTGGTTGGTCATGAACCTTCAAGTGATTCAGCTGGCCAATAATCCTGATGTTTAGGCCCCTACTGCGCCCCTTCCGGTCAGCTAACTTAGTTTTCAGCTGCATGTTATCTTGTTGGGAGGGTAAAACATGCTTTCTGTAGTTGTTGTAGATGATGGTCTAGCTCATTAAGAGTTGTCTTCCAGAGAATCAACTTTTCCCCATGGCCTGCTACAGTCGAATTCAAGCTGTCCATTGTTCTTTTCAATACATCAAAAGATAACTTAGTTCACTTGTTTCCATTTTATTCTCTTCAAATTCACTTTTTCCCTTAGATAATTCCATGTGTTTTTGGAAAAGCAACATTAGCCAGTTTTTTTAAAAACTTTGTGAATAATGGTAAAGTTCTTAATGATCATGCAACTAAGTCTGTAAATTAGTTCAGGCAGAATGTAGCGGTGCTCTTGTTCACTTAGTCAACCAATCAGATATGTGTCTGGTAAGCTGGTCAGCCATCAGAGTTACACCATGCCGTAATCCTACTAATTGGCTGCTGTCTGTTGTCTGTGCATATTGCTCCCATCTAAGCATATTCTTTGGGTCCCACCAGCTCCCCAGCATCCACAAACAAGCTCTATTACTAATTGTTTCCTGAAAATTTGTAATGATATCAGAGCCCTCAAGAACTGGTTGAATTTGAGCCTGGATGCCCAATTTAGATATGCTGCATTTCAATAGAATGGCTTTAATTTACACACAGGTTCTTTGGTTGAATTAGTAAAAACCTATAATGAGTCAATACATTTACAGAACTTAACACCTAGCACACATACCTACCAAAGAATATGACAGCTGTTAAAGAAGAATATTAGTAGCTGAACTAAATAGCTCCACCAACTATGTACCACCACCATGTAAATAAATAAATAAAATAAATGATTCCCTTATCAGTCCCGCAAGGGGAAATTTGTTCTCTGCATTTTTGACCCAACCTATTGTATAGGTGCAGTGAGCTGCCAACATATGGCGCTCGGGGAGCAGTTAGGAGTTCAGTGTCTTGCTCAAGGACACCTCGACATGCTGTATGCAGGACCGGGTATCAAACCTACAACCTTCCGATTGCCAGGCGACCGCTCTACCCACTGAGCTATGCCCACTGAGCTATGGGTAATCGAGAAAGAGTTATCAAACTGTTGAGACAGGGGGTCGCGGTAACTCAGGGATAGATCGTGTGCTTCAGGATCTGAGGAGCCTGAGGTTGCAGGTTCGAACTCAACACAGGGTGTCAGGAAAGGCATCTAGCCTTAATCTCCCACACCTACCCTGGAATGGAATGATGACCTCTCCAGGGTGTTTGCATCTATGCACTTGATGTATGTCGCTCTGGATAAGAGGATCTGTTAAATGCCTGTAATGTAATGTAATGTACCTGTTGACGATATTTTTTTCTGGAGGATCAGGGCCAGTATCCGCCAGCAGCAGCAATTTGTCCACCTAGAATATGAAACATGATATAATGATAGATTAGCATTGAATAGGTCAGAATTGAAGAGAGTTCATGGACTAATGAAATAAAAGATAAGGTACTCCTTTCTTAGTCCCACAAGGGATATTTGCAGTGTCAGAGTAGCAAAGTGAAAGAAAGACGAAGGCATACGAAAAATCCATCCATCCATCGTCAGCCGCTTATCTGGTGTCGGGTCGCGGAGGTAGCAGATTTCAGCCGAGACCTCCAAGCTTTCCTTTCCCTTGCAACATACAATAGCTCTGATTGGGGGAACTCAAAGCATTCCCAGGCCAGTGTGGAGGTATAATCCCTCCATCTGGTCCTCGGTCTACCCCGTGGCCTTCTCCCAGCTGGACGTGCCTGAAAAACCTCCTTTGGGGGGTGACCAGGTGGCATCCTTACTAGATGCCCGAACCACCTCAACTGGCTCCTTTCTATTTGTAGGACCAGTGGCTCTACTCCGAGTCCCTCACGTATGTCTGAACTTCTCACCCTATCTCTAAGGGAGACACCAGACACCCTCCTAAGAAACCTCATCTCAGCTGCTTGTATCCGTGATCTTGTTCTTTCAGTCATGACCCAGCTTTCATGGCCATAGGAGAGAGTGGGCACAAACATTGACCGGTAGATCGAAAGCTTTGCCTTCTGGCTCAGCTCTCTCTTGGTAACAATGGTTTGGTAAAGGGAACGGAATACCACTCCATCAGCTCTAATTCTCTGGTCCAACTCATGCTCCATTCTCCCCTCACTTGAGAACAAGACCCCCAGATACTTGAACTCTCTCACTTGGGGTAAGGACTCATTCCCTACTTGGATTGGACAATCCTCTGGTGTCCTGCTTAGAACCATGGTCTCAGATTTAGAGGTACTGATCCTCATTCCAGCTGCTTCATACTCAGATGCAAACTGATCCAGTGAGTGTTGGAGGACAGAGACCGATGATGTCAACAGAACCACATCATCTGCAAAAAGCAGTGATTTAATCATAAGTTCACCGAATTGCAACCCCTCTCTTCCATAACTATGCCTGGAGATCCTGTCAATCAAGATCACAAACAGGATAGGTGATAAGGAGTAGCCCTGGTGGAGACCAACCCCTACTGGGAAAGAGTCTGACTTAGTACCCAGAACTCTGAAAAAACTCTCACTTTGGGCAGAGAGAGATTGGATGGCCCTGAGTAGTGACCCTCTTATCTTATACTCCCACAGCACCTCCCATAATATATCCAGGGGGACTCGGTCATAAGCCTTCTTCAGATCTACAAAACACATGTAGACTGGATGGACATACTCCCAGGCCCCTTCTAGGATCCTTCCAAGCGTTAAGAGCTGGTCTGTTGTTCCACGACCAGGACAGAATCCACATTGTTCCTCTTCAATCTGTGGTTCGACTATCGGCTGGACCCTCCTTTCCAGTACCTTAGAGTAGACCTTTCCAGGGAGGCTGAGTAATGTGATGCCTCTGTAATTACCACACATCCTCTGGTCCCCTTTTTTGAACACTGGGACCACCACCCCTGTCTGCCACTCTTTAGGCACTGTCCCAGAATTCCAGGCAATGTTGAAGAGACGTGTCATCCATGACAGTCCCTCAACACCCAAAACCTTCAGCATCTCATCAATCCCTGGGGCTTTGCCACTGTGGATTTTTTTGACTACCTCAGTGACCTCCTCCAGGGAAATTGATGTTGATCCTCCATCAACCTCCAGCTGTTTCTCTGTCCTAGAGGGTGGGTTAGTTGGGTTCAGGAGTTCCTCAAAGTGTTCCTTCTATCGTCCCATTACCTCCTCAGTTGAGCTCAACAGCGTCCCATCCTTACTATAAACAGCTTGGACAGTTCCCCGTTTTCCCCTCCTGAGGGGCCGGACGGTTTTCCAGAAGCGCTTTGGTGCTGACCTAAAGTCCTTCTCCATGGCTTCCCCAAACTCCTCCCACACCCGCTGCTTTGCCTCTTTCACTACTGAGGCTGCCATCCTTCAGGCCTGTTTGTACCTTGCAACTGTCTCTGCAGTGTCCCGGGATAACCTATCCCGGAAAGCCTTCTTCTTCAGTCGGACAGCTTCCCTAACTGCTGGTGTCCACCAGGGTGTTCGTGGGTTACCACCCCTCGAGGCACCCATGACCTGGAGACCACAGCTTACAGTTGCAGCTTCAGTAATGGAAGCTTTGAAAATTGCCTACTCTGGTTCAATGTCCCCAACCTCCACAGGGATGCCAGAAAAGATCTACTGTAGTCGGGAGTTGAAGGTCTTCTTGACAGAGTCCTCCTCCAAGCGTTCCCAGTTCACCCGCACTACACGTTTGGGCTTACCAGGTCTGTCCTGGGGCTTCCCTCTCCACCTGACCCAACTCACCACTAGATGGTGGTCAGTTGACAACTCTGCTCCTCTCTTCACCCGAGTGTGCATTAAATCACATGATACAATTACAAAATCTATCATTGATTGTTGCCCTAAGGTGCTCTGGTACCATGTACACTTTTGAGCATCCTTATGTTCAAACATAGTGTTTGTTATGGACAATCCATGACTAGCACAAAAGTCCAACAATAAAGCACCACTTGGGTTCAAATCAGGGAGGCCGTTCTTCCCAATCACACCCCTCCAAGTGTCTCCATCATTACCCACATGTGCATTGAAGTCTCCCAGTAAAATGAAAGCGTCCCGTACAGTAGCTCCATTCAGGACTCCATCTAGTGTCTCCAAAAAGGTTGAATATTCTGAAGTACTGTTTGGTGCATAGGCACAGACAACAGTCAGAGTTTTTTCTCCCATAATCCTAAAGCGTAGGGACATGACTGTTTCATCTACTGGGTTAAATTCCAATACACTGGCCCTCAGCCGGGGTCTTAAGAGAATCCCTACACCTGCCCGGCGTCTCTCACCTTGGGCAACTCCTGAATAATATAAAGTCCAACTCCTATCTAATACCTTGGTTCCAAATCCGATGCTGTGAGTAGAGGTGAGCCCCACCAGATCTAATTGGTACCGTTCCACCTCCCGCACAAGCTCTGGCTCCTTACCCCCCAAGGAGGTGACATTCCACGTCCCTAATGCTAGCTTCTGTTGCTTGGTTCTGGTCCGCTGAGACCCTTTGCCTTCACTGCTACGTGTCTGGCAGTGCACCCGACCACACTGGTTTTTCCTGTAGGTGGTGGGTCTACAGGATGGAGAAGTGTCCACGTTGCTTTTTCGGGCTGAGGCTGGCCGGGCTCCATGGTAAACTCGGCCCCCAGTCGCTCGCTGATGGGCCCTCCTTCTGGGCCTGGCTCCAGACGAGGGCCCCGTGCTTCCTCCGGGCAGGGTAACGTCACTTCTTTTTAGATATTTCATGGGGTTTTCTTGAACCACGGACCACGGTTTGGTCCGTCACCAGAGACCAATTTGCCATGGGAGATCCTAACCGGAGCACAAGGCTCCAGACAACATAGCTCTCGGGATCATAGAGACACTCAAACCTCTCCACCACGATAAGGTGATGGTTCCTCGGAGAGATATTAAAAAGATGAAAAATGTAAATTTAAGCAGTCTACATAGAGAAAAAAGCAATGTTCATGCAAAAATGTATGTTCATCCGTGCTGGTTTTAATATAGACCTCCTAAACCCTAACCAACATAAATGAAAGAAGAGTTTATCAATTCAGTCTACAGTATGGGGCTACATCCAAAAATCACCAAACCAAGCAGAATCACTTCACTGTGTCAATTTAATTAAATAATATAATTACAATCACAAAGGAAAACAACACAGAGTGGGTCAGAAGTTTATTTAGAAACGTTTCGTCACTCACCAGGTGACTTCTTCAGTCTGAGCTGAAAACAAACATCCCCCTCCTTATAAACAGCACCTTGATGCCACACAACAATAGGCTGGCCTCACATGCAAGCTGGGTGATCAACTGAACATTCAGTGACAATGAGCACCATTCACAAAGGATTGGGGAATGTTTGCGATCACGGCATTATAAGACGCCGACCGATGTACTCTCAGGCCAGCACCCCTATTCAAAGACGGTCGTTCCTTCTTGACATAAATGGTCTCCTTCAACCCAACCCAACTTCCATATGAAACCAGCCTACTGTTGTGTGGCATCAAGGCACCGTCCACAAGGAGGGGAATGTTTGCCCTCAGCTCAGACCGAAGAAGTCACCCGGTGAGCGACGAAACGCCTCTCCTAAACCTCTGATCCAGTTGAACAGATTCACCTCTTTTTGTAATTGGAAGACTTGTGAATTTACGTCTTGATTCATGCTCAATAATCCAGGTAGGGAAATCACAAAAGAGGTGAATCTGTTCAGCTGGATCAGAAGTCCATTTAGAAACGTTTCATCACTCACCAGGTGACCTCCTCAGTCTGAGCTGAAGGCAAACATCCCCCTCCCTACAAACAGCACCCCGATGCCACACAACAGTAGGCTGGTTTCATATGGAAGTTGGGTTGGGTTGAAGGAGACCATTTATGTCAAGAAGGAACGACCGTCTTTGAATAGGGGTGCTGGCCTGAGAGTACATCGGTCGGCGTCTTATAATGCCGTGATCGCAAACATTCCCCAATCCTTTGTGAATGGTGCTCATTGTCACTGAATGTTCAGTTGATCACCCAGCTTGCATGTGAGGCCAGCCTATTGTTGTGTGGTATCAAGGTACTGTTTATAAGGAGGGGGATGTTTGTTTTCAGCTCAGACTGAAGAAGTCACCTGGTGAGTGACGAAACGTTTCTAAATAAACTTCTGATCCAGCTGAACAGATTCACCTGTTTTGTGATTTCCCTACCTGGATTATTGAGCATACATCAAGACAACACAGAGTGGGCTTCTATTAACCGACATCATTGACCATTCCTATTTTTTTGGTATATTATTGTAATTAGAGAAGAAAATGATTGCTAAAAATGGTAAACATTAATGAGTGAAAACAGAGGAAGAGATGACATAATTATAAAAAAGATTTAATAGCACAGGATTGGAAAAAGATTTATGATGGAAAGATGTTGATGAAGCATATGATGAATTCTGAAATTTAAGAATATTCAAGTCAAGTCAAGTCAATTTTATTTGTATAGCGCCAAATCACAACAAAAGTTATCTCATTACACTTTACATATAGAGCAGGTAAAAGACCAAGCTCTTTGTGAAATTATGATTTACAGAGACCCAACAGGTACCCCGTTGAGCAAGCACTTAGGCGACAGTGGCAAGGAAAAACTTCCTGTTAACAGGCAGAAACCTGGAGCAGACCCCGGCTCTCGGTGGGCGGCCATCTGCTTTGACCGGTTGGGTTTGGGGAGAGAAAGAGACAAACAAACAAATAGATCATTCAATTCATTATATGATAAAAATTCTCCTATAAAACAATACATGATAATGTATTGTACATGAATGTAATATACATGAATACAAGAATAGTCTATGTTAATCAAGGGTTAAAAAATGTCTGTAAAAAGAATAATATGGTATCTAAGAATTTCATAAAGTACTGAAAGGTAGAGGCAGAAGAGAAGTTTGAAAAATATTTTGAAAAATGACCAATATCATGAAGATATATAAAAAGGAATATTATAATAAAATCATCCATCCATCCACCATCAACCGCTTGTCTGGTGTTGGGTTGTGGTGGTACCAGATTTCAGCTGGGAAGCTATCCTTTCCCTTGCAACATTAACTAGCTCTGATGTGGGGATATTAAGGCATTCCCAGGCCAGTGTGGAGATATAATCCCTCCATTTGGTCCTCGGTCTATCCCGTGTCTTCCTCCCAGCTGGACTAGGTTGAAAAACCTCATTTGGGAGGCAATCAGGTGGCATCCTTTTTAGATGCCCAAACCACCTCAATTGGCTTTTTTCTATTTGGAGGAGCAGCAGCTCTACTTACTCCGATTCCCTCACTTATGTCTAAACTGCTTACCCAATCTCTACGGGAGAAATCAGACACCATGCTAAAAAAACCAATTTCAGCTGCTTGTATCCAAGACCTTGTTCTTTCTGTTATCGCCCAGCTTTCATGGCCATAGGTGAAAGTAGGAAAAAACATTGATCGGTAGATCGAAAGCTTTGCCTTCTGGCTCAGCTCTCTCTTGGTAAAAGGAGCGTAATACCACTCCAGCAGCTCCAATTCTCTGGTCCAACTCATGCTCCATTCTCTCCTCTCTTGAAAACCAGACCCTGCGACACTTGAACTCCCTAACTTGGGGTAATGACTCATTCCATACTCATATTGGACAAACCTCTGGTTTCCTGCTTAGAACCATGGTCTCCGATTTAGAGGTACTGATCCTCATTCCAGCTGCTTAGCACTCAGCTGCAAACCAATCCAGTGAGCGTTGGACGTCAGAGACCTATGATGAAATCAGAACCACATCATCTGCAAGAAGCAGTGATGTAACCATAAGTTCCCCGAATTGTAACCTTCTCTTCCACGACTACGCCTGGAGATCCTCTCCATGAAGATCACAAACAGGATAGGTGACAAGGAGCAACCCTGGCGGAGGCCAACCCCTACTGGGAAAGAGTAAAATATTGGAGAAAAAAACAACAACAAAAAAAATGTTAAAGGTTTATGGAGTGTACTAAATGTTATTATAAGAAACAGAAATAAAACTGTAAAATTATCTGGAATACTTCATTGAGAATGAAAAGACCATGAATAATATGAAGGATGTGGTTGATGGCTTTAACAAATTCTTTGTAAATGTGGGACCAGAATTGGCAGCAATAATCAAGGAACCAGAGACAACAGAATGTGGGGCTATTGCGGATAGTGGGGACAGAAATATAAATACAATTGTTTTGGCAGCAGTCGAGGGAAAAAAAATCACACAGACCGTAAGAACACGAAAAAAATAAAACGTCTATTGACTGGAACGATATAGACATCACAACAGTAAAAACAGTTATTGAAGGAATTGCAAAACCACTAACCCACATCTGTAACTTTTCATTTCAATCTGGTATATTCCCCAACAAAATAAAAATTGCAAAAGTAATACAACTTTAAAACAGGAGAAAGACACCATTTCGCAAATTATAGGCCTGTTTCTTTACTTTCCCAATTCTCCAAAATACTTGAAAAATGTTTTGCTGACATACTAGAAAAAATATTGCAAAACATAACTTGCTGACAGACAGGAATCAGAAAGGACAGATCAACATCACTGGCACTCATGAAACTAACAGAGGAGATTACAAATTATATTGACAACAAGAAAATATTATTGGAGTATTTATCGACTCAAAAAAGCTTCCGATATCATTGATCACACTATATTATTAAATGCATAAGAAAAGTATGGTATTAGAGGGATTGGGCTGAGCTGGATGAAGACCTATCTAAGAAACAGGAAACAATTTGTGTAAATAGGTGAATATAAAACAAAACATATAGATATTACTTGCGGGGTACCACAAGGGTCAGTTCTTGGGCAGAAACTGTTCATATTATACAACCATGATATATGTAACACATCAAAACTACTGAAATTCATCTTGTTTGCAGATGACACATCTATTTTTGTCCTGGGGAAAATTTTGCAGCCAGTTCTGGGGATGATCACTACAGAAGTGAATAAATTGAAATTGTGGTTTGACAAAAACAAACATTCACCAAATCTTGGGAAAACAAAGATCATTTTGTTTGGAATGCGTAACACAAATGTACAGGTAGATGTGATGACAAACAATACACACATAGAAATAGTTTATGAGAATAGATTTCTTGGAGTGATCATGGACCACAAAATAAGCTGAAAACTCCATGTAAACCATATCGAGCCAAACTAGCAAAATACACTGGAACTCTAGGGGGAAAAAACATATTCTGGATCATAAATCATTACACACTTTATGCCTTGATGCATGCTCAATAATCCAGGTAGGGAAATCACAAAAATAGGTGAATCTGTTCAGCTGGTTCAGAACTTCTGATCCAGCTGAACAGATTCACCTCTTTTTGTGATACACACTTTATGCTGTTCACTGTTTTTACCATATCTGTCTTACAGTGTAGAGTTCAGGGGAAATAACTACAATAGCACTCTTTAACCAATATGCATATTACAAAAAAAGAGTAAGGGTAATAAACAAGGTTGGATTTACAGAACACATAAATCCAACACATAGAAATTTATGGATCAGATCAAATTTAAAACATCACTAATCGTGTACAAAGCCAGAAATAAGCTGTTGCTAAAAAAGAATGTTCAGGGAAAGAGAAGGTGGATATAAACTGAGAGAAGAGCTAAACTTTTAAAAACTCAGTCTCAAAACTAAAATAAAAAGTACGTGCATATCAATTTTTGGGGTGGACTTGTGGAACAGTTTCGAGCTAGAGCTAAAACAGAGTAAAAACATGAATGAGTTTTAAAAGATGTAACGAATTTTTTCTCAAAGAGGTATATGGAAGAGGAAGTGCGTTAATTAGGAGCATGTGTATGATATAAATAATAAGTCGAAGTTGTATATTATACGCCATATGTTTAGTATGTTTATTATATATCTATATGGATACATAAATAAATTTATTTATGTATAAATATGTTGGATTATATAGAGATACAGTGTTTATACATATCATTAAAGATAGAATGAAAACCACATAATCTATGATGAATGTTTAAAAAGTAGTAGGAACAACAAAGTGCATACTTCTCTCTCTCGCTCTCTCTCTCCCGCTCTCTCTCTCTCTTTATATATATATATGTGTGTGTGTGTGTGTGTGTGTATATATA
>OMLC01101540.1:0-15445 GCA_900302585.1 Regalecus glesne | reverse complement strand
AAGGGAGCAAAATACTGCTCCAGCAGCTCCAGTTCTCCGGTCCAACTCATTCTCTCTTCTCCCCTCACTTGAGAACAAGACCCCCAGATACTTGAACTCCCTCACTTGGGGTAAGGACTCATTCCCTACTTGGATTGGACAAACCTCTGGTGTCCTGCTTAGAACCATGGTCTCAGATTTAGAGGTACTAATCCTCATTCCAGCTGCTTCACACTCAGCTGCAAACCGATCCAATGAGGGTTGGATGTCAGAGACTGATGATGTCATCAAAACCAAGTCATCTGCAAAAAGCAGTGATTTAATCCTAAATTCACTGAATTGCCACCCCTCTCTTCCATGACTACACCTGGAGATCCTGTCCATGAAGATCACAAACAGAATAGGTGATAAGGAGCAACCCTGACGGAGACCAACCCCTACTGGGAAAGAGTCTGACTTACTACCCAGAACTCGGACACAACTCTCACCAAGCAACATCATTTTTTTGACATGCAAACTAAAAATGTAATTAATTTAGAAGCTAAAGATATCTTATTATATTACGAAAACCAAAACTTCAAAATTCAACAATTGGTTAACCTAATGCTTCTTATTGCTAAATTTCACATTCATAAAGCAAAGTTCTCCAAATCTTGTCCATCTTTAGTTTCTTTTAAAGCTAATTTCGAAATATATTTTGAGTCAATACAATTGATTAGCAATAAAAAATGTAATATCACCGTCACCCTGATAAAAGAAAAGTTCACTGAGATTTGAATGCATTGCTTCCCTTGTATGTATCGGTTAAATTGTAAATATCTAGAAAGACTTGCATTTTATCTAAATACTTCTATGACTAGGTTATCATTGTATTTTTGATTATGGTGATGTCTATGTATCTCTATATTCTAAACTATTGACTGATGCCTGTTTTTTTAAAATATTATTGTATTTTCTGAAATTGGAAATAAAGTTTAAAAAAACTACTTCCGGGGCATTCACTTTTCTTTCAACCCCACTTGCTCTAAAAAAATCCGTAATTCTTTCCGTCACTTGGCATTGGTTCTAAATTGTCATAGCAATGTCAGGCAAATTTACACGGTTTCCAAAATTTAGAGTAATTGTTTTTAGAACTTGACGGATTATCATACGAAATTCGAACAGCTTTAGCAACATACCCTTCTAGTAGTTGATATTGAATACGTCATTTCCTCTTCTCTTCCCAGTATGTTTTCTCGTAAATTTTCCACTTTGGCATCCTATTAAGCTCTACAAGGTTTGAGCATTTTGCCAATTTGTTTTTCCTCGTCAAGAGTTAACTTTTCATACTTTCCATGAGCACAGTACTATTGATTCTCCACCGGAGAATCGTCCTCTATTAACACGTTTTGTATATCAGCCATGTGGATTGTATTCGTCTTGATGCGTACTCAAAAATCCAGAAGTGAATTGGCTCGACTGAATGAGAAGTTTATAAGTCTGTTCAGACTGAAGATGTCACCTGTTGGAGTGACGAAACGTATTTTAATAAACTTCTGATCCAGGTGAATTAATTCACCTCTTTTTTGTGTTGATTGAACTCGTCCGTTTTTATACTGATCACGGAACCTTAGAGGTATGTCATCGAGTACAAGAGTCCCAAATTGTTAAAATGACAGTGAATCACTAAAAGTATTTTTTAAAGAGATTAGTTACTTATGTTAGATGATGATTTTTACTGTCCATCTATTTTAATAATTCGGGAGATTGGAATAAGAATGGGGGATGGTGAAAAATGGAAAACATTACAATCAGGGAGGGGTTATTCCGGAGTTGAGAGTTCAGATCATCCAGATTGTGCTGCTGTAGATAACCAGTATCACAAATAATTTTGTATTGGTAATTATTTTCTGTAAACATATTTTCCAACATCACGTCTGGATGTGCCTTTGACAAATACTATCATAAATACTTTGGGTGAGTCAACCCTTGCCCTGAAAACAAGTCTTGTGACTTTAACATGCAGGAACATTACAGGAGGGCATGGGTGCGATAAATTACCAAATTAAATTTACCACCCTGTCTCAGTCCAACACGTGCTCACTAATTCACAATCAGGAGCTACCCAGTATAAACTGTATCAATTTACTGTCGGCCACATAGCTGCTGTATTCGAGGAGCCATTTAAGAGTCAAAATCAATGCTCAAGAGAACCATGACAAGTTGTTAAGATGCAGTAACTTTGCCCAAAGTCCCAGGAGGTTGAAACTAGTGATTTTTCACTCATTAATCTGCTCTGCTACAGAGATTGAACACTGAGCTTGCACCACCCTCACTGGAGTTTTTGAGCTTAATATATTTTGCTAGCAGCAGGACAGGCAGGTGGGCAGATGCAGTAGTCTGTAGAGAGAGGTGATTATAATCATTCACACTGTGTCGCCTTCTATAAATGGCATCATATGAGGAATGGCACCTCTGTTCAGTGCATAGAGGAAACTCCTACACTCAAAGGGCGGATAAGATTTGCATTCTGTGTCTATTCCAATCCTCTTAATAGTTCATTATCAGCAACTCGAGAGCTAACCACATTAGTTGAGCTGGTGACAAAACTATCTGAGGTAAAACTGGAGACAAGTAAACATGTTTTCTGCTCATGGTGTTGGTAAAGGATGTGTTTGACCTCAGGCCAAATTGAACAATGCCTCTAATGGCCAGGTCACTATACTTACACCCATCTACCTTGTGCACATAAACAGGGTCAGGTTTTACCTAAATCTATTTTCAATTTAACGTCCAAACATTAAACTAAATGTTAATCTTCTGAGTCATTCTTCATCAATCTCCCACAACCATGAACACATAGCTCAGCCCAGACTGATACTCTCTCAAGCTCCAGACCTCTATTCACTGTTTCTTGAAGAATTTGGTGAATTTATCTCCGATGTTTTTACTCATTATGATGATGTTCTGATACTTGGTTATTTCAATATTTATTGGAATAAGGCTGATGATCCTCTACGTAAAGACTTTTTGGCACTTGTGGATACTTTTAGGTTTGTTCAGTTTATTAAAGAGTCGACTAATTGTAGTGGTAACACACTTGATTCGGTTTTACCTAAAGGGATGGGTGTTTCGGATCTGTATGTCTCACCAAGCACATAAAAGTAAATCTAAATAGACTCGTTCTTATATAGCACTTTTCTAGTTTGATGACCACTCAAAGCGCTTTGCAATGAATGCATCACATCTGCTGTATCAGATAATTTTCTCATTAAACTTGATTCATCAATGGCCTGTCCTGTTTATGACCAGATGCAATGGCCACTCGCCACATTGGTCCATCCACAGTAGCTACATGTAGCCTGCAGCTGCCTGAGGTCCTGCCAGCTTTCACTGCAGCGACTGACTGTTGAAAATCTCACTAGTGTGGTGGAAATTTTACAAGTTGGATGACACAGAGCAATAAGTCGGAGACAAGCTTTTCAGCCTGGAAGTCAGAGTTCCATCCGCATCCAAAGGATGCAAGGTCACACATACATAGCAGTCTGAGTGAGGGGTACACACAAGGACAGTAATTGGTGAATTCATATGCTGTAATTCTATCCTTAGTGTGGGTGGTTGGCCTCCTCTGATTGGTTGGCTAATGCAAAGTAAAGTTTGGCTATGCGTTGCTCTGGGGAATTAAAGCGAATGAAGCCCTAATGTGGTGTTGTGCGTGTATTCTGTCTGTGATGCGTGTTCCTTCTATGCAAAAAAAAATGGACGGATAGCTAACAGGCTCCAGAGAAAGTCAGAGGCTGAAGTAAACTTAAAAGATTTTACTGTTGCCTTCCTTTCTCCAAAGATTCTGCAAAACTGGAACAATACAAAAGGACAGCATCAATGACTGAACACTACTTGTCATCACATGTCCGTAGATATAATAAAGTGATGTAAATGTGAGATAACATACAAATATGTACATAGCTGCATATAGACATGTAAAAAACTGTACATAACTTGTAAATAACCTGTAAATGAAAATAACGCTACAATAGATGTAGCAGCAAGCTACCAAATAGCCTATCTCCTACAATATAGATACAAGAACTACATAGCTCTTTTCACATTGAACGTATAAATATAAAATTCATATAAATGTCCACAAAATATGTAAAATCACAAAATGCACTACACAACACTTTGTGCAATATTACTAATTCAACTCACAAGTGATGCTTTCCTCGGTGCAACATAGGATGGAAACGATAAAGCATGCTGGAACTGTATGTAATGTAAGACTGACCATTACAGGTCAGAATGTCTGACCTCTAACGCGGGAGTGTCACATGACGAACCCAATCAATGACAATAACAGCGGAATAACACGATGAACCAATGAACTACTCCTAAATGAGCACCAGAGAGGAGAAATTGCACAAAAACAAAAGCAAAGTTCTCATGAAAAATGATTCGTAAATAGATGCCACCATTTCTTGATGCATAATCAATAATCCAGGTAAGGGAATCACAAAAAATATGAATTGGTTCAACTGGATCAGGAGTTTATTCAGAAAAGTTTCGTCATTCAAACGGACGACATCTTCAGTCTGAGCTGACTGCAAGCATTCCACCCATCCATCCATCCAGCGTCAACCACTTATCTGAAGTCAGGTCGGCGGGGAACTGGAGCCTATCTCCGTTCTCATTGGGCGAAATGTGGGGTACACCCTGTATAGGTCAACAGTCTATCACAGGGTAGAGCAGTTAGGGGAACAGTGTCTTACTCAAGGACACCTCGACACTCTTTTCTGCAGGACTGGGGAACGAACCTGCAATCGTGCGATCGCCAGGTGACCACTCTACCCACTGAACCGGGCCGCCCCAACTGGAAGCATTCTCACCCTTATAAACAATACATTGATACCACACAACAAAAGACTGGTTTCATATGTAAGTTGGCCATTGCACGCAGATGCCCATGCAGATACAAGTCGGCTGGAACGGCTTTTCTCAGGAGCATATTGGGGTATATGGGTATAGGGTGAAAAGTTTAGACCTCTGTGAGGGACTCGGAGTAGAGCCACCGCCCCCTCAAATAGAAAGCAGCCAATTGAGGTGGCTAGGGCATCTAATAAGGATGCCACCTGGTTGTCTCCTAAATGAGGTGTTCCAGGCACGTCCAGCTGGGAGGAGGCCGCAGGTTAATCTGAGGACCAGATGGAGGGATTATATCTCCACACTGGCCTGGGAATGCCTTGAGATCCTCCAATCAGAGCTAGTGGATGTTGCAAGGGAAAGGAAAGCTTGGAGTTCCTGGCTGAAATCTGCTACCTCCGCGACCCGACCCCAGGTAGGTGGTTCATGATGGATGGATGGATAGACTTCCAGTGAAGATGAGTATACCTGAGTAGTGGACTGGTAATGAACTGCTGATGGAGGCCTTCCAGGTTGTTGTGCCTCATGGTTGGTGTTGTCCCTTGTGGCGTGTTAACGAACCAGTGGTGTCAACCTCTCAGGGAGCTCTGCTGCAGGAACATCATTATTGGGTGAGACGTCGGAAGCTTTAGTGTCAGGGTTTGCTCCTGTATGTCTAATGAGATATATACCTGCTGGGTTTGATGGGTGGCAGTAGAAATGGCGTACAGTGGGGAAGATAAGTATTTCACCCCCAGCTGATTTGGGGTGTTTGCCCCCTTGCAAAGAAATGAATGGTCTATACTTTCTATCGTAGGTTCATCTTAACAACAAGAGACATAATGTTAAAGAAATCCCAGAAAATCCCAGTATATTCAATTATTTGTGTTTTATTGAGGGAAGAAAGTATCAACCCCCTACAAACCAGCAAGAATTCTAGCTCCTACAGACCAGCTATGTGACTAGGAGACACAGAGATTACTCCTCTTACTTAATTAGTACTCCTAATTAAGTAATTGCTACCTGTATAAAAGACACCTATCCACACAATTAATCAACTCATCAGATTCCAACCTCCTCACAATGGACAAGACGAAAGAATTGTCCGAGGACATCAGGGATAAAATTATTGCCCTGCACAAGATTGGAGTGGGCTACAAGACCCTCGGCAAGCAGCTTGGTGAGAAGGAGTCAACCGTTGGTGTGATAATTAGAAAATGGAAGAAATGATTATTGACCATCATTCTCTCTTTGTCTGGGGCTCCATGCAACATCTCACCTCATGGAGTGAACCTGATCATGAGAGAGGTGAGGGAACAACCCAGAACTACACAGCAGGAGCTTGTTGATGATCTCAAGGCAGCTGGGACCACAGTCACCAAGATGACCATTGGTAACACACTACGCTGTAATGGATTCACATCCTGTAATACCTGCAAGGCCCCCCTGCTCAAGAAGGCACATGTCTAGGTTGTGTGAAGTTTGCCAATGAGCACCTGGATGATTCAGAGGAGGTTTGGGATAAAGTGCTGTGGGCAGATGTGTGAAAATTGAGCTCTTTGGCATCAACTCAACTTACCATGTTTGGAGGAAGAAAACAGCTGACTTTAACCCCGAGAACACCATCCCCACCATCAAGCATGGTGGTGGAAACATTATGCTTAGGGGCTGTTTCTCTGCTAAGGGGACAGGATGACTTCATCGGATTTAGGGGAGAGTGAATGGGGCCATGTACCAGGAAATCTTGGGTGAGAACCTCTTTCCCTCAGCCATGATACTGAAAATAGGTCGTGGGATGGGTGTTCCAGTTTGGCATTGACTCAAAACATAGAGCTAAAGAGTGGCTCAAGAAGAAGCACATTAAGGTCGTGGAGTGGCCTAGTCATTCTCTGGACCTTAATCTAATAGAGAATCTGTGAATGGAGCTGAAACCTGGAGTTGCCAAATGACCACCTAAAAACCTTAAGGATTTGGAGAGGATCTGCAAAGAGTGGGCAAAAATCCCTCCTGGAATCTGCACAAACGTACATGAACTACAAGAAACGATTGAACACTGTGTTTGCCAACAAGTGTTTCTCCAACAAGTACTGAGTCATGTTTTGCTAGGGGGGGGCTGAAATACCTATTTTCCTAAATAAAAGACAACATTTTTTTCAAATTCATATACAGTGAATTTCTGGGAATTGTTTTTATATATCCTGTGTTTCATTGTTAAGATGAAGCTTCCATGATAACTATAGACCATTCATCTCTTAGTAAGGGTCCAAAGTCACAAAATCAGCAGGGGGTAAAATACTTATTTTGCCCACTGTATATGGGGCAATAGCAAAAACAAAGACCCCTGTAAAATTGCGAATAAACTACGCTGGTGGTGGATTGACAAACTTGCTGCACCCTTTATAAGCAATGTACAAATAACTTACTGCATCTCTGCTGTCCCCCGTGTTTTTTCGTTATTGCCTCTGGGTTTTCCTGTATTGCCCAGATCGATATTTCACTATCGTTTTTGTCCTGACTATACCTTGACAGGACCTGGCGCAGGGCTGCACCTGAAGGGAAAGAGGACAGCTTCACACATTCCTTATGACGGTGAAAAACACAGGACTGACACCTGCATTCAACAAATGATAATAGAAGACAACCCCACACATCCTCTCTTTGTCACGCACTAGACTACCTTTCACACGATATCTGACCCTTCATGCAGGAAGCATATCGAACATCTTTGACTGACACCTATCTTAATACTCAGACTCTTTTTCAGATTTCCACCACAAACTTGGTATCAGAAGTGGGATCACTTCAGTGAGGGTTTCTGGATTCGGCGTTGGCAGGTGGACTGCCAACAGCATTGTCCAATTATTTAAGGTAGGCTTATAGTATATGGAGATGAGAAGTAGAAAGACAAATAGAAAATATATTTAAAGAACAGATGCATCATCCAGTCAAGATTCAGAAAAAAACGAAGTAAACTCAGTTGCTTTCAAACCCCTGAACACACTGCGCCAAAAGTTGGTCCACCCCAAGGACCGGGTCCCCCGGCACAAACAGAGTAACGTCGTGTACGCTGTTAAATGCCAGGAGGACTGCAGTGACTTGTACATCGGGGAGACCAAACAGACGCTTGCAAAAAGGATGGCGCAGCATAGGAGAGCCAACACATCGGGTCAGGACTCTGCGGTCTACACCCACCTACAGGCGAGTGGCCACTCATTCAAGATGATGATGTTCACATCCTTGATAGGGAGGAACGCTGGTTTGAGAGGGGGGTGAAGGAGGCCATTTATGTGAAGAGGGAACGACCCTCGTTGAATAGGGGTGGTGGCCTGAGAGTACATCTATCGACGTCTTAAAATGTTGTGATTACAATTATTCCCCAATCCTCTGTGAATGGTGCTCATTGTCACTGAATGTGCAGTTGATCACCCAACTTGCATATGAACCCAGCCTATTGCTGTGTGGTATCAAGGTACCGTTTATAAGGAGGGGGATGTTTTTTTCAGCTCAGACTGAAGAAGTCACCTGGTGAGTGACGAAATGTTTCCAAATAAACTTCTGATCCAGTTGACCTCTGAACCCATTCAACTCTTTTTGTAACAGCCCCTCATGTCCCTTTGAGAGATTATTCAGCAATGAATTTCATCCAGCTCGTTGTCGAGGGAGTGGACATTAGAAAGTAGTGTGCTCAGAATCAAGGGCTGGGTAGGCCGCCATTTTACCCCCACCAGGGCCCCACCTCTTTTACATCGCTTCTATCAGGACTGTCTATGACCATTATTCTCCATGGTGACATCAATTTGTTGGAGGTCATATCTCTTGGCTAGTCTAGCGGCTTCCAGCTGTTGAAAACGTGTCCAGTAAAATTATAGGTAAATATGTGGGATGCTTCATGCAATAAAAAGGACATGTAACACATTAACAAACAATAAAGCTGATTGTTAATGTTACTCTTTCCCACTTGCACCAATATACCAACACAAGTTCCTTTTTAATTTTGGATTTACAGTAGACATCATTTTGATTCAGATTGCTTCTAACTGCTCTGGCTTGGCAAAGTGAATACCAGATACATCGGGAACCGAAATGATTTGAAAGCATTGTGTATTACAGGCAGAATGTTGAACGCTGCTTGAGGGATGGAGAGGAGGGAAAAGCTGTGATCTACATTTTCCCTTTGTCAGTTTCTACCAAAAGTAAGCCAAATCTTAAAAGCATTTATGGCCAATACAGATAAAATGTGATATAAAATGTGATTTAAAAAATATAAAAAAATTTGAAACATACTGCAACACTCGCTCATTCTGAAATTTGCTCACTTCAAAGGCTGCAGTGTATTTGGTGAAAAAAATGTATTTAAAAGAAATCCACTTAGGGAACATTTTATAATGTATTGTATCAATAATTTATATTTTTGAGAAGTTCACAAATTCACCTGACTAATGATCCTCGTCATACTTATCTCCAGTATTGTCTGGGGGTAAGGAAACATTTCAGAGACATTATGCCCCAAATAACGTCAGGGTCATGCACTCTACTGTGATCACAAAAAGGTTAATTCACTTCATCTGGATACAGTGTATACTGAGAGAAATGGTTCATCACTCATACAGATGGCATCTTCGGTCTACGCTGACTACAGATGCCCCCATCTTTATAAACAATACAGTTGGATAGCGACCAAAACCAACAATGGTTTCATATAAAAACTGGCCATTTACTGGAGTTTCAATGGTAATGTGTACCATTGACAGGGGTACTATAAGAGGTGTTGATACCCCCAGGCAGCTCAGACTGAAGACGTCACCTGTATGAGTGATGAAATGTTTCTCTCAATAAACATTTTATCCAGGTAAACAGATTCACCTGTTTTGTGATTTCATTTTTGAGAATTACACTCTGTACATTTAGTTGAGGTGGATTTTGTTTGTTTTTTCGAAACTATGCGAGAAATCGCTGATGATTATTAGATCAGTATGAGCTATATTTCCCCTGGCATCTACAGGTGGCATGTGCATGCCACCAGTTAGTTGATATCTCTTCGTAGTTCATTGATGCTGTGCCCCACCGTAGTTGAGAAAAAAAAATCTTAAAAAAATGAACAACATGTAATAAACCAACCATATATCATTCGGACTTACTAGAGCGGGTTGTCGAGTAAGTGGAGAGTTGCTGGATTGATGCCCAGTGCCAACAGTAAGTATGTTGAAGTGTCCTTGAGAGAAAGACTGAGCCTCTAACTCCTCCCAGGTGCTGCAGCTGCCCACTGCCCCTGCACAATAGGTTGGGTTAAATGCAGAGTTTGAGTTTTATTGTAAGAATATAATGACATGTGACAAGGAGCTTTCCTTTCTTACATTTCAAAATCACAAGGATAGACGAACAGAATCCTCATACTCCTATTCATGTTCACCATAGACCAAAATGGAAATCGATCTCTCACATGTAGGCTGAGAACCCTGATATGAAAACAACACATTCCAAGTCTATGTGCAGAGCCAAGGTGACAGGCTATGTACTGTGGAGCACTAGACTGTCTCTGCATGAAAACAGACAGATATTATCTCATATTTGTGAATATTAATTCCAGTAAAGACATCTTTACATGATGAATGTTGGTTGAGCTTTTTTGATACAGTAGCTGATTGCAATTACCTGATGCATCTCATTATAGCCCTATATACTGTATGCAAAACAATTAGCATAATTAAATCCAAGCACAGTAGCCAGTAATTTAATCTTTTATAACTTTCAAAGTCACCACAGTCTACCCTAGTGTTGACCTCATGTTCTCTCTTTACCATCGGTTCCCTCCACTGAGCACCTTGCAAGCATAACAGCTCATATGCATTATTCCATTCCGAGTTCATAAAAAAATCATATTTAGATAATTGACAATTTATTATTTTCCTTTATTTCAATAAAGTATTAAGTAATGTACATTGATGATATGTTCAAGCCCTTTTTTCTCATCTGAATATTGACAAAATGTAACCACATCCCCCAACACTGGCTTAAGAGACAGGGAAAACATTTTCCATTATGAATTTATATTTCCAAACACTTCCGATAATCAATCGTATTGTATCACATTGTAGTGTGCGCTTGCATGGTAAATTATGAGTCTGTTTTTGTGTAGCAGGTAGTGTCCACATTGTGGGGGTGGACACAAACCTAGACCTAAGGCCAGATGCCCTTCTCGACAGCCCATGGTGGGATTGAACCTGCGACGTCTGGCTCATCATTTCTTGACCTGCACACTCTATGGATGAGCTGTTGCAGTCCCATATCATACAGTAATATTTCATATAGAATGGTGTCAAATTTAAAGTTATGCAATAACCTCAATTGACTTAGATTATTTAAATGACAAAATGGGACTGCATAGCTCAGTGGGTAGAGCGGTCATCTGGTGATTGGAAGGTTACAGGTTTGATCCCTGGTCCTGCCCAAAGCGTGTCAAGGTGTCCTTGAGCTAGACACTGCTCCCCGAGCACCATATGTTGGAAGCTCACTGCTCCTATAGAATAGGATGGGTTCAAATGCAGAGAAGTCCCAATTTCCCATTGCGGAATCCCTCCATCCATCCATTGTCAACCGCTTATCCGCGGGATAAGCGGTTGACAGCGGGGAACTGGAGCCTAACTCCGTTCTCATTGGGCGAGAGGCGGGGTATACCCCGCATAGTTCGCCAGTCTATCACAGGGCAGAGCAGTTAGAGGAACGGTATCTTGCCACCTCGACACGCTTTTCTGCAGGACCGGGGATCGAACCTGCAACCTTCCGATCGCCAGGCGACCGCTCTACCCACTGGGCCATGCCGCCCCTTGCATTGCGGAATGGATAAGGGAATTTTTATTATTAACAGTTAGTCTGGTGGAATTTGTGCTACAGTCCATCCACTGACCTGGAGACTGTGGACAGGCTGAAACTCTATCCCAGGGAACTGACTGTTTAACACTGATTTTTTTTTTTTGCCATTCGCGCCATAAAGGCAGAGTTGTGTGTCTACAGGGCTCATGAAAAAAGTATATGGCTTTTTAAAGTCACTCATAGCCATACACGTACCACTCTCCCCCTGACCTCTTTTTCCATGAAACACCTTAATGTTACATGTCCTACAAGACAGGCCCTTGAGTAAGGACGGAGGGCCCTCAGCCATTAAACATATCCACATCTGCTGACACGCTGAAGTGAACAGGTCTATAATCAGGTGACAAGTGATGGGAAGAAATGAGGCAGGAGTGATTGGGAGTGCTGTGGGGAAGATGCGTATGCACTTTCCCCAAAAATGCAGCATGTGTCAGGTAGCACATCTGGAAATTGGGTCGTCAGCCAGCTGTCAGAGTGCATTGACCTAACAGGGCCAGCATCCTGGGCAGCTGTCGCTGATGTGTCAGTCTAACTCTCTGTCTTGGTCTCAGCCAATCAATCTCTTTGACAGGAGAGAGACCAGTTCTCAATAGGAAGGGTGGACGAAGACCTGTTGCTGACAGGTCTGCTCTCACTTACCATATCATCATGCCCTCCATTTCCGATTCCTTTTAGTGGAAATGGGGGTATTTGCACTGTTCTTAAATGATACATATCAATGTTCCCTTCAGAGAAGAAGACTAAACCCCAGAGGAAAGATGGAAAAAGTAATAACCTCAAGTGATCTCTGATTCACAGCAGATTTGAGCTTCCTATCACAGGTTCTCTTGTTCATTTCTATGCAAAGGAGAACCACTTGGCAAATAAATCGCAATCATTAGTCATGTCTCTTTTCAGTCCTGTTTAATAAAACTTCCAAACCATTTTCAAAAGTAGTTTCACACATGCACACACACACACACACTCACACACTGAACCTACAGAAATTTAGCACTTCATTCCATTACCCAAAAAAGAGAAATAAAGTGACACTCATCCCCCACCAAGTCTTCCTCACTGTCTCTGAAGGTCAAGCAAGAGTGGGCGGGATGGGGTCTGGTGGGGATTGTGGGTGTTATGGAGAATTGTGTGTATGTATGGGGGTTGTATTGGTGTATCTGAGGGTCTAGGAAGTTCTATATATTTTAAATGTCTGGACAGAAAACTAGGACTCCTGACCACGAATCCACGCCCTACTCATCCCCCAACCCCACCCTCCTCAGCTCGGGCATGTCAGCTTTCTGGGGCACAGCAGCCAGGCTTCCCTAGGGAGAAGGAAGCAAGAGAGAGGGAGGGAGAGCAAGCACGGTACGGCATAAATAAAATAACACTTCTGTTTCACCTTGGAGAGGCCAGTTGCCTGTTGTTGTTTTTTTTCCTCTGTGCACATTTAAATGCAGAAAAATACCCCCCCAAAAAGCATGACTGTCCTCAGGAAAGACAACATTTCTCCCCCAGGTGTTTATGTCTTCTTCCATGAAAGTATGGTCAAGGTATTGGTGAGGGCTGTTTGCCAATTGATTGGGAAAGAATAATCATTAAATCAAAATTCCACTGTTTCTTACTTTGGCCTTTTACCCGATACAGGTTTCCCAGCAAATGTGAAATTCAGATAAATGGCATATATGTAGCTATATAAGACAGTGTAAGGGGGCACAGGTAGTCAAACATGCAGGTAGTGGAAATTAAACATGTACAAATGGACAGGAACATGCAATGAATCAGTACAAGCAGATAAGCCCATCTGTACAGTGGTGCACAAATCTTGCCCATAATTACACATATCCATATTTAATTTCAATAACAATTAGCCAGCGTTATTTACGGTCATAAGGTTCTGTTCCAATGTCTCTGACTTGTAATTTGATCCAAGCGCTTGCACTCAAGTATATTTACAAGCTCTCAATTTGAAGGTGTTGCCTGTTAGAATTATTCTATTCAGGCCACACATTCGGCAAAAGCAAAAGTGACTCAACACTCATTTCTCACTATTTGAAAAATGCAGATGACTAAACATCCATATGATGTTATTTCGCTTGTGCATAGCAGCTACTAGATTAAACAAATTCTGAATAGCAGCTTTTGTTTTTTTAAAGTTTGGGTCAAGGTCACATTATGAAGAGCATTCAAAACAAATTGTTGCCAAAATACAAAATACAAAATATACAATTAAGCTGAACAACAACAGGCAGGAACTTTATTCAGGAAACAGAATTTTTTTTTAGATGTGAAAAACATCTACATTCGACTCTTCATCTGCATTAAATGCATGCAAAGATTACTAAATGTGTTTGTATGTGTTCAAATACAGCCATTGTTTTAGGAACCTAATTAGTGTCTGAACGTTGTGTGTGGGTTGACATAGTTCAGGAGGTAAGGTGTTTATCTAGTCACAGGAAGACTGGTGGTTCAATTCCTGGCCCCTGCAGAAAGAGTGTCAAAGTGTCCTTAAGCAAAATACCGAACCCCTAATTGCTTAGATCCTGTGATGGTATAATGACCTGTCCCGGGTGTTTCCCCACTTCTCATCCAGTGAGTACTGGGATAAGCTCCAGCATGAGTCTGTAACCCAACTTCAGATAAGCAGTTGATGATGAATGAACGGATGTTGTGTGCTGCAGAAGTGCAAGCCTCTATATGTTTTCTAAATCTAACTGGAAACATGGAGACCACAGGGAATGTGGGGAGTATGCTGTAATGGCAGAGCACAGGGCTTGATTGGTCACAAAACAGGTTTTGACATAGTCTGTCTAAACCAACCGGACCAAGACATACAAATTTAATGTGTGTTGCCTAGGGCCCGTATGTATAATTGAACTGTTTCTGTGGGCTTTCCCCCCTGCAAAGCCTGGTGCATTCACAGGGAATTAGGTGTGGAAAATCCATTTGAATGACTCACAGAGGTGAAAATAATCTGCCATAATATGGGGGAAATGTGTGGTTTACTATTAGAAAATCTCTCTTTCAAAGCAATTTCCAATGAATATTCATCTATCAAGGTCAATGAAGTCATGTATTGATTTCTACCATTTGTGCCAGAGCAAATTTTCATACAATTATGGTCATGTAGATGTACAATTTACACACCCCTGCACCACCAGCACCATGCCATCCATCAACTCAGACACACGTATATAGTACACACAGACAAGGCTCAAAACAAGCACTATGCATACGTTGGACAGACACATTTAGGAAAGCCACTTTATTTGGTCATTGTATTCTTACAATGATTTTTTTCCTCTACATTTAACCCTTGCTATTGTATAGCGATATGTATAGCGATAAGGTGGCGGCTCACTGCTCCCATACAATAGGATGAGTCAAATGTAGAGAATTCTAAATTTCCCCCTGTGGGACCGATAAGGGAATCCAAAAAAATAAAAATAAAAAGCAGTGGGCAGCAGCATTATCTGGGGAGCAGTTAGGGGTTCAGTGTCTCATTCAAGGACATTGCAAACCGCTTTCTGATGGAGCCTAAGATTGAACCAGTGACCTTGCTATTACTAGACAACCTGCTCTATATCCTGAGCCATGTCACCCCAACCACAATGCTACAGGAAACCACACCAACATAAACATGTATAGACACAGCCAAATATCATCCATCCATCCATCCATTGTCAACCGCTTATCCAAAATCGGGTCGCAGGGGAACTGGAGCCTATCTCTGTTTTTGTTG